>JBAFWW010063621.1:0-12019 GCA_036873685.1 Agapornis canus | reverse complement strand
TGTTATTATTATTATTATTATTATTATTATTATTATTATGTCACACACTTGTTATTAAGAATTTTACCTTGTTTGCAGAGGGCCTTGGTAACTCTAGATTGTAAGAAAGCTGTACCAATTATTAGACAGTCTGCTTAACGTAAAGCCATAATTGCTCAAAATTCTGTGTAGCAGTAAGCTGTGCTATCTGCTAGAAATTGTAGATAACAATCAGCTCTTATGTAATTAAATTTTTTATGTCATAGTAACTCTTTAATTGTAACTACAACCCTCATGCTACCAGGGATCCCTAAGAAAACTTGTATTTTCCTGTGACACTTCTAAGATTTTCCTCTTAAAAACTTTCTTTTTGGTGGCAAAGAGCATTTGTCTGTACATCTGTTGGTACCAGTATTAGTACAGTTCTAATTCAGTGGTGTATGGATCTGGTTGAACTTTTCAAGCATCTATCTTTCCATTTTTCAGAATGTGCTTCTCCACTTCATCCAAGTTTGCTTCCCAGATGACCTCTGCTTCTGGCTGTATCTTTCATTCAAACAAGAAAACAAAGGAATAGCACAATTTCAGCAACAGCCTGGGAGTCTGTTTAAAAAAAAAAAAATCCCAGACAGGTGCTGAAATCTAAGACTTCCCTGTGTAAGACTCTGAAGGCAGCCTATTAGACCTAATATCAGAGGTATTAGAATTAGTATTAGCTAGAGAGCTGAAGAGCTCTGACTGTTGGATCTCTGTGAACAAACTTCAGATTGTTTGTAAGCTGTCCTTAATATTCTCTAGAAGTTCCTGACCATTACTTGTCAAATTCACACTAGTAGTACATGAACTTTATGGCAAATTTAACAAGTATTTCCATTAACAATGGGAGCAGTGTAGTATGTTTAATAACATGCTGAACATGCCAGTGGCTGAACAACTCAGTATCTTCCTCATTCTAGTGAGCAAATGTGGGTGGGGCTTTTAATGCATGAACACGGACTTTTGACTGTGAAATGGACTTTTGACCACATAAGCTCTGATCTAATTCTATTAACAGCAGTGAAATTAGGCTGCATGTCTGTGTTTATAATATCTAAACCTGAAGTTTTTTGTGTGCATACATATATGTAGTGTAACAATTCAACCATTGACAATAACAAACTTTGAGTTTGTTACCTTAAGATTGGTGAATAACTTCTGAAAACTTTCCAAGCTCAAGGAGTCTGTGCTACTGCTAACAAAACATTTAAAGCAGAATTTGGTTTTTATATATTAGGGGCGTGTTCCAGCCATCCTTTTAATGATCTATTTTTCTTTGTATGCACGCATGAGCTTCCCCCTGGTGGATGGTATGTAATTTACACTACTACTAAGTATATTCAGACAGCCGTGTTTGGACCACTAAATGTAAATTACAACTGGTATTTCCAGCTATTGCATATTTACTCTGAGGATCAAAATTTCACTTCAAGATGCTAAGGATCTTTGGGCTAGCAGCCTCTGCTCAAATTGCATCATCCCTTACTGCAGTAAGAGCATACGTGTAACAATTTATAGAGTGGCTGATGCATGGGAAACCTGTGTTGCATACCTTGTGCGAATAGCTGTACCAAAAAGACTTTATAAATCCTCTCCAATTTCTTCTTCAGAAGGATCTCCTGGATGTTTGTGAATGCAGGATAATGATCACCAAGCATCACATATCTGCTGGGATGCTGGAAACTAATGTTAGTAACCATGTTTACCTGACAATGCTGAAGGGAGGAAGTGACTAGTCTCAGTCCCTCAGAATTGGCAGAGGTGGCTTACAATGAACCCTATTCAATGGTGCTATTAATAACAGTGTGAAAGTGGCACACGTTACTCCCATCAGAAAATTATGGTCTAGTACATAGCCCATGTAAATGTTGTTTTCTTGACTAAAGGAAGGCCTCCTGTATACATGGGATCTCACGGTGTTTTGCAGCAGCTAATAATGTCTTTGCTCTGTGACTACTGAGAAGGAAAGTGCAGTGTGGGAAAGAGCATGTACCAGACATTTCTAAGGTCTCGCAAACACTGCTTGTGACACCAGTCCATGAGGTAGCAAGAACAAATGAGAACACTCTCAGCAGTGCTTTATCACCAGAGAAAATAACTTAGTGAAGAGCTACCCTGGGATCAGCTCCAGGATGTAATAAAAGATGTGTACCTCGCACTATAAATAGAAAGTTTGTAAGATTCTGTTCCATGTGTGTTATTGTTAACCAGTCATCTAATAGTACAAAATTATTCCCCTTAGTCAGCTCAGTAGCAAATGCTGATAACTTTACGTTTATAGACTGACCAGAGAAAAGATCTCCTGTTTGTTACGTTCAGGGAAAACTGCTTTAGAATTTGTGATAGGAGGAGTGCTTACAAGGCACCTGAGGTATGTGCCTCAGCACATGATTACATAATGGTACCTTTCTTACCCTAACAGAATGATCACAGGCAACCAGAACAGGTTTCCAGCAGCTGTGAAACTAGACAAGTGTATGGTGAAATATTCTCCTTGTACAGACATACCAGGTTCATGAGAGGTGCTAATTAAGGTAGTGGAAAAATGTATTTACAATTCTGACTATACGCAGGAATATGAACAACAGTGATGCAGAAATTGTAGGAAAATTGAAATACCTTCTCAACATTATTATGAATGTATATAGTCTAAATTTCCTTTTATTTATAGTTCAAACAGTAAATGCACAGATTTGTTACAATTTAAGGAAAGGCTCTGGTCTTTCTAAATCAGCTATCACTAAGTTATTTGTATATATACAAACTGTTGCTAGTCAATACTCTTATCTACACAAGCATACCTGGCATTACAATTGCTACTGGGTAAATCAAATACATTGTTTACATACTCTTCCTTTTGAGTAATAAATTACTGATGATAAACACTGCTTGGATGATTTGCTGCCGAATGTTATTTGCTTTTTCCTTATTCTTTAGCTAAATCTCCTGGCATTCCTACCTCATTTGCTGGGATTGCATGTAAATATAGTACTATAAGATGAACATCTCTTCTAGTTTTCCAGCAGTGTAATGAAAGTATTTAGCAGTGCATCTTTTTGTGATTAACCTGTGATTAAAAAAACCCAAACCCATACTTTGCTGTGCATGAACTGTAGCAACGGATGGTAGCTGTCATTTTGCATGTAAACCAAGTGTACACCATTTCCTAAGGCATACCCTTCCATAAAAGGATTTGTCCATGCAGTTATGTGTTTTTAACACAGGGCGGCACTGGGTAAGCATCTGTGTTTTTCTGGCCAAGTTCGTAGGCTACGGAGGCACAGCCTTTCTATGCATATGGTGCACAGTGTTCAAGGCTGAGACCTTCTTTTGAAAAAGATCTTTCAAAGTTTGTGACTTACATTTTAATATTTTTTCTGATTTATTGCTAACTTCATAGATAAAAATCACAATGTCTTTTCTGTCTTGTAGATCATGTTATTTTCTACATACTCTTATTTGTAGGTTTTAGTACTGTTTTGATATATGTACATTTCAAATGTTACATTTGGCTGCAACTAATACAGTAACGGCAGCTCCCTGTGCAACAAAAGTAATTTGGAATCTGATATAATTTTCTATACCCTTGAAGTACCAAAATTTGGAAAGTTTGGCAATGATATGAACAGTGTAGTTTCCATTAGTGTGTTCTTGTAGTCTCTTTGAAAACCAGATCAAGTTGCAAGCACTCATGTTGTGAAACAACCCTTTCAGCAGATCAGAGCTGCTTCTGAGTCTTATTTAATTCCTTTAATACATGAGCATTAAGCCACTTGCTTGGACCCTATTGTGACCCAGTCTTGGTTTTGTGTCCTTAATTGCAAGGGTGGTTAACTGTGCTGAAAATTGAAAGACTACTAATTTCATGAGGAATATAGAGATTTTCTTCTGCTCTGTAGCAGCCACATAGGTGTGTTAGCTAAAGAAACTTGTAGACAAACACTTCCACCCTCAGTCACTCAGTAATTGCCATACTTGGTATGTTGTTCTGCACAACTGGAGAAGTTTTCCTGTTGTACCATGTTGGTCTTCAGAATGATCTTGTCTAAGCATTCTTAATCTGAAATAAAAAGTAATAAGAATTGGTTCTGTGATGTCACACACAGCTACAGTAACAGCTATTTACTTAACACATAATACACTGTAGGGGAAAACTGTGAGAGTCTTCAGACACAGGTAACATTCTATCATTATGTAAAGTGAGCTATTGCTTCTGTAGAATTTATATGTAATATTAAAATTGGCTGTGAATAATGAAAACTTCATTAAATGAAGCAAGTGTTTTCACTGCAAAACTTGCTAGCACCATTCTCTCAGTTAAAAATCTTAGTATTTACAGATTTTAACAGAATATAAAGCTAATAAACACTAAAGTAATGTGATCTCATATTATTCCTACATTTGACTCTTGCATCAAACAATACAATCTGGGTTTAGGCATTCCTATTTCTTATGTGGTTCAGTCAGAGCAAAAAGCCCTTGTAGCCCAGTTTCTTGTCTCTGCTGAAAGCCTAGGGGTAAACAAGCTATGTGTGATTATACTTGCCACACATACTCTATGACATTTAGCCAATTAGAGCTGAGGAGTTTCCTGAGCTAGGTATGATCTCTGTGCGCTTAATAAAGCTTTGTGGACGTTTACTGTGTAGACTTCCTAAGTCTATCCTTGAATCATGTAAACTTACAGCACTGCAGCTTTAATACATGCTGTGTGAAGAACCACCTCCTCTTATTGTTCACTAGTCTCCTGTCAGCTTCATCTGGTTTGCGACAATTCATATGTTGGAAGAAACAGTGAAAAGTTGATTCCTGCTCATCCCTTCCTAGACTTTGTTTGATTAAAGCCTACCTGATCTGTCAGACATTTTTTATTTCCAGACGGAAGAGTTCTTGCATACATGATCAATCCCTACATAGAAGCCATTGCACATCTTTCATCACTGCTGCCTTCTCTCTTCATTTAGTTCTTTTTATATTCTCTGAGATGGAAAAACAGACTAGTTATGAAGTTCTCAGTTTAACTGCAGTGTGCTGCACAGGGAGAATGAGAGAAATCAAGTCATAGGGAGATCTCAAGTCTGTTTCACCCTGCTACAGTGTAAAAAGGAGAACAGCTTGGTTGTCTGTCCTTAAACTGCTGTCAAAAATGTCCTTATTTTTTAAAAAAATTAAATTAATAAATAAAAAATTGGGTTTAGTTTACATTCAAGCCCCCAAAATAATAATTAGGCTTGTCTTGTTTTTTGTTTTTTTTTTCCTCAATGCCAGTCTGTGCTTTAGAATTCAGAAGATGTTTCAAAGGTCACCATGTCATTCTTCCTTCATTTACTCCAGGTGCTTCACAATCATGGAAATCCTCATGTGATGCAATTACCTTCTAATCCTTAAACCACAGGTTGTCCTCTGTCTGATAAAACTTTGTATCTCCCTGCTGTGTGTCCTATTCTGTGCATAAACCATTAAAAGTCAAGTATCACTTAAATACGCTGTTATTTGGTATTGTATGAAAGGCAGGTTTAACTGTGTATGTTTACTTTTTTTCTTGCTATCTTTGTGTCTTGTTATGCTTATCTGTGTGGGAAGCATTTAGTCTCCATTGGTGTTGAATGGCTGAATCTCTTCTAATATTTTTGAATATTAATCTCTTTTAATATCTATTTAATATTTAATATTAATATTTGTTCTTTCCCTAGACAGCAACTCTATGTCTGCTTTTTTCATGATTGCTGTTTTCCTGTCCTTTATGTTGCTACATACTGGCCAAGTTGTGTGGTATCTGACCACAGTGTCAATAAAATTACTGCTATAGCTTTAGTGCCTTGGTTCCTCTCTGCAGTAGCTGGATGTACTTCATGTTGGCATTAAAAAATGTTTGCAGTGTGCAATATATCCTGATACAGTGCTGGCTTTGAGCACATTTTGACGTCTGTTACTGGGTGAAAACCAGACTACACTGTAAAGAAAACATGGGTAGGGCTCTTGCTAGGGATTGGTGCTGAGAATCAGTTGATCCCATTATTAGGGGTCCTCTCCCATGACAAATCACAGATCCACTCATAGGCCTTACCCAAATTCTAGTACTCTGCATTAGGTTTAGAACAATGCTAGGCTGAATTTCTAGTTTAGGAGGCTTACTAGGATATTGTTTATCATCCTGTAATACCATATTCTATACAAGGTTAGGAAGACAACCGTAAATCACATAAAACCAGAACTGAAACTGACATTTAAACAGAAGTTCAATTTTATAAATTAGCCTTTCTGTGTTATCTGAGAAGAGCAATCATCTGTTAGCACAACAGAAAAAAGTCAGCACTATCAGCTTGCCAAAATGAGGAAATTGAGTAAGATAGAAGCTTTGAAAGAATTCATTTCTCTAGCTAATCAAGGCATCTTTTTAGCCTACAAGCACAGCAAAACTATTTTCACGACTTATGTTAGGATGAGGTCCAAGTAGAAGAGTTGAAAATTGCCTCATGATGGTATAGCCTTTAACAGGAAATCATGAGACCTATTCATCTGCCACATGAAAGCTCATAGATGTCTTGCTTTCAGCAGAAAACCATTTTTTTGCCTGATAGCAGTACCCCTTCCCTACCACTTCTTTGGCTCGTAATCTGAGCAGCTTCCTTCCAGCTGCCAAATTACTTTCACCGTACCATAAAGAAACTCTTAATAGTGTTAGTCTAGTAACATATTGGCAATGTATCATGGTAGCAATATTTTCATAACCTCAAGGTGTTTATAGCATACTAAATTAAAAAAAAAAAATAAATTGCTCCACTGAATCCATTTTCTCAAAAGTACTATGTCCAGCCAGTCTTTGGCAAGTTTTCCTTTTCTAACATGTCCACAAGTTACTCTAAGTTACCATTTTTTTAGTTTAAAACATTACAGGTTAGTTCATTGACCCTGTTTAAAATGCTCTTCACTCAGTGTTAATCCCATAAATGGGTTTAATGAAATGGTGGAATTTTAGTAGAAATGTGATTTGATATTTTCCTTACAATATTTGCCCAATAGAACTATCAGAATAACAGTTTTAAGTTTGATCCTAGCTATGATTTGAACAAAAGGATTAGAATAATGGCCTTTAAAAGTTCTTTCCAATCTTAATTTTCCTGTAATTATATTTTTGCACTGACATGTTTGACACAGCCTGACACAATGCTACTCATGATGCTGCTGATTAAAGCATTTTCCCATGACATTATTTCCCATTAATCATTCCCAACTGCCTGTGTCCCTCAGCCTAGAAAGGAGTTATGTCCTTACAGGAATGATCAAGCAATACTTTCTAACTTAATGTGTGAAGCGGATGGGATAGTAAGTGTCTGTACACAATTTAGACGCATTTGCAGGCTATCTACCTCTTTTTTTGGAAAGTGGTATCAGCCAAACAGCAGATGAGGCTTTTATTCTTACATGCACTGACAGTCAAAACTCAGACCAGACTGGGTCTTTCTTATTTGGTTCTTAGCGGTAGTCAGTTTTCCTACTCACATCTAATTTTTAATGGGATAATGTAAATTTAAAGATTAGAAAATAAATAGGGGGTCTATGTACACTACAGCTCCACATGCAAGAAGACCGTTCACTTTATAGATGCATCTTTTAGTGGGACTGAATGTTTCAGATCCAAAGAGCCATAATTATAAAATGACAAAAAAAAATAATATTTCCATATTCCTTAAACTCAGTTGAACTGTCCTCAGCTCTTTTTTAAATGAACTCAGTAAAGAGGAACTCTCAGATTGTTTATTGACTGAAGGCTCCCAACAAATACGATCTGTCAGATGTTTTTCCATCTTTCTGTGTTGGAACAATCTAGCAGGAGTTTCAGTTCTTCTGAACACACTTGTGTTTCTATAAATGGGTTCACCCTTGTCAGTGATCAGCTGCATCTGGTAGTAGCAGTGTTATGTCTTTTTACAAGTAACTTTGAGCTAACAAATTTTTGAATCCCTGTATTTCTCAGCAACTTCCCTGACAGTCTGCCCCACTGGGATACCAAACAGGTGTGACACTGAATGGAATTACTTATTAAGCAGAAGACTAGTGGTTTCCTTGCCTTTTCATTATATGTGGGCTAGAATCCTGAAATGCTGTTTGACTCATGCCACATGACAAGCAAAATTTCTTTTGCTTTTTTTTGACAAGTATGTCACAGTGTCTTTACCACTCTGGCAGTCTCATAAGACAAGCTAGCCTTACAATACCAGCATGCTGAATTCTGCTTTTTCTCCAAAACTTCTCTCCACCTGAATACTACTTTGTCTGCAGGTTAAAACCCCGTTGTTAACTCTCTGTTTCAGAAGGTGCAAACAGTTGCTCCCCCACAGCAAAAAAAATGTCAGGTTCTACCACTCACGCAATGTGCTGGGAAGTTGTTGTAATTTATGGTAACTTGTGCAAGACTAAAGTTGTCCCTGAGGGTTCAACCTACTCAGTTTTCATCACAATATGTTATATTTTCAACTCTTTTCCTCGTATATTCATCCTACACAAGATTGCATCTCCCCTTTCCATCTTCCTGAATGGTCTTTTATTACTAATTCCATGTTTTGCCTAGCTTCAATTTTAAAATTCTTCAGTGGTCCAATCCAGAACACTCCCTGTACCTTAAGTTATCAGCATTCTTGCTAAGAATTTCACACTCCCAAAGTTGAACAAAATTGTTTTTAAGCAGTTTAGCTTGTTAGTTATTAGATCTTCATAATTTACTATAAAGCTCTATTATGTGGATGGTTTACAAGGATGAATTGATTTGTTTTAGCAAAACATGAGCCAAAGGAGTCATATGATCCCTGTTGCACATATTAAAGTTTTGAAGATAGGAGAGATGACAATGCCAGGATATGTTAATTGTGGCTATCCTACCTTGGCAAATGGGTAGGTCCTGCTCCTCTAGGTTGATGTTCATGTAAGGCTGCACTTCTATACTCCCACTAGACAACTGCCCTCTTCTCTTCCTTCTGGCCCTGTTCTGCACTGTAATCAAACTTAACCTGACAGACACTGAGTTTTGGTTACTGTCCTAATGGCACCGAGCATTTTCCCACCCTGAGCAGTGTGAGGAACAATATGGAAGTGAATGTGAAGTACTGAGGAAGCAGGGAGAAGAGATTGGAAGGGAAAGTATTTTTATAGCCTTGCTTCAGCCTGTTAGAGTCTGTTTTGGGACTATGCTGCTGTGCTTACATGCAAGTACAGCTGGAATATTAACATGTGTTGCTTAGTAAGTGCAGTGACTTTTTAGAACATCTGCCAAGCTGTCCAACAGTGGATTTTAAAAAAAATAAAATATCATCTTTGTTAAAGGTAACAATTAATACCTTCTTCAGGCAGTCCAGCAGTGGAACCCTCCTCTGGCTAGTTTAACAACACTGGGCTATAAGTTGAACCAAATCTCTGGTATATTTATGGAATCTTCTATATGTAAAGTTTTACTCTTAAGAAATACTATTACATAACCTTGTGCTGCTATTTAAAAGAAAAAAGAAAAAAAAAAAAAGGCCAAAAAAAGCCTCCTTCCAATGAACAGTCAGCTCTTAAGAAAAACATATGTTAATGACTGTCCTCCTTTCAGGTCAGCTGCCACGTGTAAGTGTTATTACAGGTCAGTCACAACTGTACTAAAGCAGATTGTACAGGTATGACTGACTTCAATTGGGCCTTAATTCTTGAGAAGGAAGGGATTAAACTTGCTTTTTGCCTCCTGAACTGAGTTTTAAGAGCTGGCATTTGTTGTTCAAAAAACCTTAAACAATTATCTTGATCTGTAGACAGTGAAGAAAGATCATATTGGTACTACATGATTGCAGTGCTGCTTTTTCAACAGATAGTCATGCTTAAACAATGGCCAGGATTCCTACTGATGTAGGAAAACTTAGAATGGTAGAGCTGCTGTCAAGGAGAACTGGAAACCTTTGTGGTACAGGTAGAAGAATTATTGGGGGGGAAATCCCAGCTTCTTCAAAAACATCTATATTCTCTAATGAAGCTTAAAACTGAACAAGTGGACTATTTTGAATTTGAACTTTATGGAATTGGACCACTTGTGGCAAACTAAAAATGTATCACTCCAGTATTCCTAAGTTCCTTACACCTCTGTATATGTTATTTTTTATCAACGCATAGGTTCATGGAGATTCCTGGATAGGCTGGATTTCCCACCCACTGATTCCTTCCTGGCCTTGGGAACAAGTTCAAAATTGTGCATATGAACATAACTTATTTAAAGCTGAACGCAGGCTTGCCTGTGATATTTGGGGTTTGGAAGAAAAGTCATAGGTTTGGTTTATAAAATTTTTTAAAGACAAAGGGAATTCTGGGGAATTCAAGAGGAGGTGTCATATTGAAATGTCCAGGAAAAAATGAAATGGGCAGCAGGTGCTCTCTATACACTCAGTAACAAGAAAGATGATAAAAACAAATTGCTGCAAATCGACCCAAATATTATTTTTGCATACATAATAACAAACATCTTACCAAATCTCTTACCTTCTTTCTTGTTTAAGAGGCTCCTGCAAGGGTCTGCATTTCACTGTTTTCATTTTCAGTAAGGTTGGATTCTGGGTCTCAGGGATAATTTTATTGGTGCAAATTCAAATGCAAAAACTGGGATGGCTGCTAAAGTCTTGTTAGGTGGTGAAGACAAGATAGCATGTTTCTGAAAGATATGACTGGTGATGATTGTGTTAACATATTCTGAACTTGGTAAATTCCTGAATAAACACAGTAACAGTGGGAAAAGTGCTGACATGGCCTTTTGCCTACACTGTAGATCTGTGCCAAGGCTTGGGTTCTCTTCTCATCTTTCTCTGAAACTTGCTGGTTTTCTACTAGTGTGTCCAGATCAGCACAGTCATGTTGGGGATACTTGAGCCAATACAAACACCACTTAAATGGCAAGGATCAGAAGCAAACAGAGAACTCTGTTCAACCAAATAAAAGATGTTTAAGCAAATAGTCATTTCTGGAAAAGATCGCTTCTTTTAAATAACGAGTGTGTAAACTCATACCCAATGCATGGGTTTTATCAAGGTGGCAGTGCAAGCACCCAAGAAGTCTTGAACAAGAGTCTTCAACAGTTAGTTCAAATCCAGAAACTATCAAACTACTGACAACATAGTTTCAGGTGTTTAGAAATAGTTTATTTCTGGTGTGCTTTTTTTAAAGAATAATATTATTTTAAAAGACTCTTCATGCATATTAAAGAACACTCCACAGTGGTAACAAACTGGCCTCTGGAGTATGGATAATGAATTTTTTCATTTCATATGTAAGTGAAAAAGGAGTAGTACTGCTTTCATCAGCAGTTTCAACTTTTGTAACTTCCTTTTTCATTTCTAGCCAGCTTTGGATACAAAACATTTGGAGGAAGCAGTACACAGCATGTGCTTTGTGTAATAATAAGCTTGCTGGCATTTTACTGGTAGTTCAGACCTGTAGTTGTTTCTGTTATTTCCTGAATTTGCATTGGAAGATGACTAGTAGAAAGAATTTTCGTGTGGCTACACATGGTCATGTTCCCGAATTGCTGCCCTGCCGTCAAGTCATTCTTTGTGGAGAAAGAGCTGGATTGCCTTTCTGACAAAACAGCATTTAGAAGTTACATTGACAGTATTAATAGCAGGATATCTACTGTAAAGCAATGCTAAGGAACTTTTCAGTGTGTCAAGGTTCCTGGTGTTTGCTGGTGTAAGAGGTAACAGGCACTCACCATGAAAACAGACATTTGCTGTGCATATTTAAACAACCTTATGAAGAGCTCAATTTACTTTAGTTTTGAATGTGAATGGTCTTGATCTCAAAAGGAGACAACAAAAGAAATAACTTACACTACTTATCACCTGAATGACAGTTACCTAAAATGCCTGGACTTGCAGAGCAGGAGGAATAGCAATTACCTGCTTAGCAGGCTTCTACTGGAGAAGCATAAGATGGAAAAGCTTCTCTTTAAGATATTTCCAGATTTCAAACTTAACAGGAGAGGTTTAGA
>JBAFWW010063616.1:3616-17483 GCA_036873685.1 Agapornis canus | reverse complement strand
GGGGCAGGATCACCTCCTTCAACCTGCTGGTCACGTTTCTTTTGATGCAGCCCAGCATACGGTTGGCTTTCTGGGCTGTGAGCACACACTGAAGCCAGCTCATGTTCAGTTTCTCATCAGCCAGCACCCCCAAGTCCTTCTGTGCAGGGCTGCTCTGAATCATTTCTCTGCCCAACCTGTAGCTGTGCCTGGAATTGCCCAACCCAGGTGCAGGACCTTGCACTTTGCATTGCTGAACTTCACAAGGTTGGCATTGACCCACCTCTCATGTGTGTCAAGTTCCCTCTGGATGTCATTCCTTCTGTCCAGTATCTCAACTGAACCACATAACCAAACGCCAAGCTTCAGTTATCAAAATATCCAGAAGGATATTATAGGGTTTCCTTTACTTTACAAAAAGTTTATCAATCTATAAGCTTTGGATGAAGGTATAAATAAAGCTAGTCTATATCTATTTGCTAATTGGGCTTCACATATTAAAAGGATGGTAATAAGGAAAGCAGAAATGAAGGCCTGTTGTTCATTCTTCACTTTATAATTTAGAAGCCAACATACCAGATTTCAGAAAGTAGGTGTTGTTTTTGCATTAAAACTTGTGAGTGATAGACCATAAATACAACTGAAAAACATTTATATGTAAGTACATTGGGAAATCTGTGTCACAGTTAAGATTATGAAACTCAAAGCTAAGATACAAATTTGTGAATATAGTCTTTAAATGGTTCCATGGGAAGAGCACAGCTTACAATCTTTATTAAACAGCAAATATGGATGCAAAAGATTAGTTAAGTCCTTCGGAGTGAAAAAAAATCCCAACCAAGCTGGGTTAAAAAAGAGAACCCTGAGACCTTGACAGCCAGCTGAAATATCTTTGACAACATATTAGTTGTTTGTATGTAACAGTCATTCTTATAGAGGGTGAGAGATGACTCCTGCTGAAATAACATTTGCTTGTTAAAAAGATAGATTTTAATAATGAAAGGAAGAGGGGAAGGAAACATGGAAGAGTTAATTGGTACTGCAGATCTGAAAAATAGCTTCTTAGTAGGACACTGTTTTATAAATCACGCTATCTAATGCTTTATCAGTGATATTCACTACTAACATTTCTCCATATCCTTTCCAGTTAATTTAATTCCTCTTTTGTTACTATTAATTCTAGCTATCATATCACAGTATAGTGTGACAGCTTTTCTTTCTCCCACTCTGATCACACTTTATTAGACAGGATAATATAATATTCATCTTTTGTAGAATTAAACATTACAGAGCTAGAAGGAGGGCTAAGATTTTTGATTTAAAAATGTGATGTGATATTCATCCTTCACCCAGGTTTCCTGTATAGTTACCGACCTTCTTATTCAGTGTGTAGGTTTCCCTCTGCCATACTGCCATTTTTTCTTTAGCTCTTTATTTTTAATAATGTCCTCAGTTCCTCTTTGGTGCTTCCTTCACCCTTAATCCCACACTCAGTTTCCAAGTCCTACCTTATTTTTTGCTCTTTCCATCTGTATCCTCTTGTTGCCATCTTCTGAGTTCTCCTTTCTTTGTTATTTTTCTTTCCTGCCCATTTTTCAGGACCCTGTCTTTAACTCTTCCCCTCCAAATGGCCTATATCTGGATTTGAAGTTCCTCATCCTAGTATATTGCTGGAAACAGATCTGTCCCCATATTGATCAAGCAAGAAGCAATTGGTACTAAAGAAAAGTAACTGAACTCTGAAGTTGCTTTTGAATGAAACTGAAGCAGTAGGAACAGAAGAGACAGGCTAAAGTTTTTTGATATGACCAGAGATCCAAAGGTTTAATATAGGAACAAAATTCTCTTTAGTTAACATCCATAACACCACTACCAGGACTGATGGCCAGCTGAAACAATTCTGGTGGTTTTGGATATTTGGCCAGTACAGCCAAGATCAATTAATAGTTGTGATTTCCACATTACCAGCCACTCCTCCCCCACTCACAAATATAACTTTCTATGTATTTAACAGAATGGCACAGAAGAATGTTGATTATTTTACTCAATTATATGAATCTGAAATAACTGACTACATTTACTGTTTCTTTTTTGTTGTTGTAATCAGAGGACAAGGTAAAGGTCAGCAGAGAGCTGAGTAAACAAACACAAGTCCTGAGCTCTGTGACAAGGGGAGGGAGAGGAAGAACAGAAAGATCCCAGTAGTTAGCATACCTAAAGGCACTAAATATCAAAGTTGCAGAAGTTAATTCAACTTTCTTTAAAAATCTGAAAATACCTAGTGTATAAATAGGCTACAAGCACAAAGACTAAAAACAGACTACTAAAAAAATGCTGAGATAAAATGGGTGTGCGGGCAGATTGCAAAATGAAGCTTTGTCACAACCCATCAACACTGTTTGTCTTTATAATACTTGTAATTTGCCCATTTTTATAAATATTTTTCTCAAAACTTGCCAATATTAGGCAGGAGTATTTAACAGTACCCTTTCTGAAACTCTGGACAGTTTTTAATCCAGAGTTTGCTTTAAAGATGCACAGGCTCAGTAACTAGAAGCTTTGCAAGACAACCATGTTTTCTTGAGATACCATGTATCATGTTTCTTTCATGAGCATCACAGATTTAGTTTAGAACACAATCAAAATGTTACTTTTAGCGTTAAGAGATGTATCAACTTGCTGATTTTTGATAATGAATTTGATAATTTTGTATAATGAAAGTATCAGAAACTATCTTAATTTTAGCAATGAATTTAATATATACTTCTGTTGAAATAATTTGGACATAATTTAAACATTGTTTAAACACATTAAAAACTGATCAGTTTGCAAGGAACTGTGGAAGGCAAGATGAAAAGTTGGGATAACTATTAATCATCTACTAAGCATAGTAGAAGTCAATCCAGTTGTATTTGTAAGAACTCTCTTCCAGTTATGAAGCGCATTAATGCAATCACCAGCAGATATTTCAAGGGTGTTGCTAAAAAGCACCATTGAGTACTTGGCAAAAAAAGTGACTTAAACAATTGAAAAAATAAAAGTAGAAAACTAATATCATGTAATTTTACTTGAAAAAGTCCATAGCAATGCATCTAGAGAAATAAAACAACTTCTGCGAGATGAAAAAAACCTGAAATACCAAAAGAGAAATAGAGGACAGCGAACAGTAAATGAGATTTCAGTCCATAATATAAATAGATAATGAAAATGCTAAAGTCAATTTGAAGCTGTGGAAGTATTTCATTGAATAAAAGACAAATATTGCAGGCATTTTTGATGTCTTTAAAGAGAAAGATACATACTCAGAATCACAAGAAGGAAAAAAAAAATCCATAGGAAAAATAAAGAAGGGACTTTCAGGATTATAAATGGATATAAAGGGATATAACTCAGCTAAATGATAAGGAAGGATAACATATAGTAGCTTATACATATGCAAAAGATGTAAACAGCAGGCGATGAGAAGAATTAATGAAGATGAAGCAAAGGGTACATAAATGGAAGTAACAGGACAAAACCAGTAATACAACTTAAGAATGAGCAAGGATCACTTGGAGTACTGTGTGCAGTTCTGGTGTCCTCAACATAAAAAGGACACAGAGCTGTTGGAACAAGTCCAGAGGAGGGCCACGAAAATGATCAGGAGGCTGGAGCATCTCCTGTTTGAAGAAAGTTGGGGCTGTTCATATGAAGGGAGCCTACAAGGATGCTGGAGAGGTACTGTTCATCAGGGACTCTAGCAATAGGAGAAGGGATAATGGGTTTAAACTTAAACAGGGGAGGTTCATGTTAGATGTAAGGAAGAAGTTCTTTACTATGAGCGTTGTGAGGCAGTGGAAGAGATTGTCCAAAGAGCCGTGGATGACATGGTCTAGTGTGAGACCCATGTCAGGGTGGTTGGTACTAGATGATCTTTCAACCTTAATATTTTCTTCCTTACTAGATTCTTTCCAACCCTAACTATTCTGTGATTCTATGAGTCAGTCACTCTCTTACAGAGTTGTTCTTTAATCTTGTAGGTTCAATAGCATTTAATCTTTTTCTTTTTTTTCTTTTTAATAACAGAGGTACAACAGCAGCTACTATATATAAGAATAAATAAACACAAGGAAAACGAATCTTTAAAAATATGACCACCCAAAGCAAGCAGGCACTTGAAAACTGGAAGTTTTGCCTTTGCTTTCACTCTTCTTGGCACAGGTACCTGTTACTTTAAAGGCAGTAATTCTAATTACAGGAACAGAACATCTGATTTTCTAACAAAGGAAACCAAATTCCAAACTAATTGGCCATACAGCACAAAGCCGACTGAGGTAATGTGTAGGTGGAGTCTGGAGCACTGGCAAGACAGAAGAAGAAAGTAGTAAGCCACTTCTGCAAAGCTGCAAGACATAGACCATCCTTCTCACCTGGCTATATGCACAGGAGTTTAACACTGTCTAGGGCTCTTGTCCAAGATTGACAGGGAGCTGGGAAGGGAACAATTACCTTCCTGAAATCTGGGCAATGACCAGAGTGGAAAGAAGACTCCAGTCATCCCATGCAGAGAGGAAAGCCTTTTTTTTTAACCAATTAACATGGAAAACCCTTGTGGAAGAAAAATCTTCTTACTGGAACAGTACTGAGTCAATGGATTTTTTGTTTCACTAGTTTTTGAGCTAAATCTCTGTCTTTCCTTCCTTCTCCCTGGTTCTTGCACATGCAATCCTTTCAACAAAATATCAGTTACTTGTGACTGGAAATTCTGAGACTTTACCTCAGGAAGACTTATTTTTAGGATGGCTGACTGGGAGGCTCTCTTCCCTTCCTCAAAAATACATAAATTAATGGTCCTAGCGAAAATCATTCAAAGATAGTAAGGGGAGACACTGTTTTAAAGGTGAAAAATACTGATGGCATGAATGGCTGTGGTTCCAATACTGTACATGAGACGAGAAAGCCAGTCTTAATCTGAGAACCAATGTGTGGCAGAAACTTTGCAGGTGTGAGCATTAATAGGTGAGCTTCTGCCAATAAAAACCCCAGGCTGACTACCTGTCATCCAGAATTCATGACTTTTACTGCTACAGTAAGCAGGAATTTATGAATAAGCAAATTAAAAGTCCCAGAAAAAGTGCTCTCAACTTCTGAGTTCTGAAAAAAAGGCTCAATGAAAATAGTTTTAGTCCACAGTAATACCTGGTAGCATCTGAGTAACACAGAGTGTAATGAAATTATACATTAACGCATGAAAACCAGAAATAGAACAGCTTCTTTTAAAAAGGTTCTTTGCATTTTAGTCTGATTTTAAAGGGCATCATAACTACACATACTCCAGGAGTATAATGTATTTTCAATTTGAGAAGAGTAAGTAGAACACATTTATTAGATCTTTGAATAACTAATAAGTAGTAGTCAATCTCCTATGTAAACCACTAAGAACAACTGAAAGCTTATTTCTCCCTTCAGTTCATCTATATATAATCCATCTCCAAACGAAACAGATACAAGTTCCATTAATTCTGAAAGATAGTATCCTAAAAATTAACAGAATTTCATTCCTAAAAAGACAAAGGAAACATAATATATTGTTTTTGCATTTTATACCAAAAAAAGAGAAGGGTATGGGATTTTCTTTTGTTTAGTTAACACATCACACGAGCGTTCCAGATCCCTTATATCCTCTTCACTGATACACAATTGCCATTAAATTCTGAAAGGTTAGTGACAGCAAACTGTAATCAGAGGCTCAAAATAAATCCAGTAACCTTACTGTATGTCTTTTTGGCATTTGGTTGGATTCTTCTTAAATAAATACAGGAATATAATGCAAGCAAAAAGGCCAGCACAGCAGTATTTACTGCTTAGCATAATTCTAGCAAAATCCATTATGGCACAAAAAGCACAACATAAACATTCCTAGTTATTCTAACAATGGCTGTTATTTCCAGAAGGAGCCACAGGAGAAAAAATACTAACCCTCAAAATACATCTGGATGTTTGAGGGCAAAGGATATAGCAAGGGATCTCAAATCCCTACTTATTAAATAGAAGACTTGATGTTAAATAAGGAAGGTCTGAATAGTTAGTGTAAGATTCCAACCTCTGCATCTGAACACTGGAGCCTTGCCTGGTTACTGACTCCAACTTGGATTTTGTCCTTTGTAGCCAGTAACTAATACTTGATCTAGTTTTCCATACTTAAAGAAAAAAGTGAGCAGAATACTCCATACTGTATTATTTCTATCTCATGTTTTAAATAAAAAACTGTATTAAAGCTCTCCTTCCCAATGGCCTAATCCATACATAAAAACGATGTAACCTCACTCAAATGATCAGTCCCACTAACTGAAAGTATAATTGTTTAAAGGACTGGGTATAGTTTTACCCTGTAATTCTGACACTGAGAGATAATGAATTCTCAAAGCCTTTATACATATATATACACACACGTATATACAGGCTTGGCAAAACTAGGCTTGGTTTCCATTCTTGTTCCCTATTCTTGGAATAAAGTAATCACGGTAATACACTGGTATAATTCTGGCATTACCACCTTGGCTATGAAACATGGGGAAATAGACAAGAAACGGTTTTATCATTTTTGGTTTTGTTTGGATTTTGGTTTTTTCCCCAGAAAAAAAGAAAAAAAAAATAAAAGGTAATAACAGGGTGGTGGGGGTTAGGGGGGTGTTATTTTCATTATTACCTGTTAATAAGATCATGACCAGGGAAGCTGTGAACAGGGACTAATTAGTATCTAACTTCTGCCACAGGCAGAAGTGGCAGGGGCTTAGAAGAAATAAAGCCAGCACATGTGACCTGTTCTTCAGTAAGCTGCCAGCAAAGCAGGAAATGAAAATCCATTTATTACTGAACTATTAAATAACAGCAACTATTTCAGACTCCAGATGCTATTTCACTTTTATTATACACAGTCCCATAAGAATCACAGATTTTTAAGCAAGTATGTGTTAAAACTGAATTCACTTTTTCCTGTGGACACTATCAGGCAAACTGCTGAATAACATGTTTTACAAATAAAGCAGAGCTTTACACAGGTTAAAGAAGTAGAATGCAAAGAATCCTTTAATTACTGTTTTCAGAAGGAAGGAAAATATCACAAATAAGTTCTTCTTTAGGCTTCAAAGCTGGAGTTCAGATGCCAGGCAGAAACATAACACACATAACATGACTGGCATTTTTTTTTGATCTCTATTAAAACATTTATTTGATATATTTTAACTGCATCCTTGCCTGAAAGGAGGTATCCGGTCTCCTTCACAGGGAGCTCTTTAGGGTTAACAGCAGTAAAACATGAGCACTGTCATGGACAGATTACAGACATCATCAGTGACCAAGCAGTAGGCAACTATAACAGCCGCTGTTTTTTTTGCTGTTAGCAGTGAATGGAAAGGGATGATTGTTCCTTTGGGCTTCTTTCCAAATAGAGAGAGAGGAGAAAACAGTGTTTCTGCAAGGCTCCTGGTGTTCCCTTTTAAAATGGTTCAAATGGACCTTTTTTCCTGGTGAACATCACTGCTTCCTGCAAAGCCCTAAACCTCAGTGCATACCTATCAGCATGCTTTGGTATAAAATTAGGTAGATAAACATGCACACATTCACAGACACATGCACAACTGCTTCTATTTCTACTTAAGCATGGTAAGAAAAGCTCTATTTCTATGGGTGCAATTCTATTTCTTGTAAACTGTCTCTTTGAAGTTTTCAACAAGAAACAGCCAGGTTTCATCTAGAAGAACTCCTAATAGGAATACTGTTGTGTATTGAGCAGAAACTGAAACCAGTCAACATAAAAAAAAACCCAAAAAAACAAAAAAAAAAAAAAAAAAAAAAAAAAAATAGAAGGAGGCAGAGGGCAGGACAAGAGAAAAATAGCTTTGGATATTTGGATGTTTTTACTTACATTTCAGTATTTCTTGCACTGAAACCAAGTGAAAATGCAACATTTTCACTTATAAAGTGTGATATTCAAACTGTGCGATTGTATTACTTAATTTTTCCGTGAATTCTGTATTGTAAGCAAACCTAAGGAAAACTCTGAGACAGCTTCCAAAATTGGTCACAAACTATGTCTTTGTTTGTAACTGAATACTGAGTATAATGTAATTTGGTAACATACTCAAACTGCTGCCTAACCATAAGCCAAAGCCTTGAACAAGTGGTCCTCTTATCTGTGAAACTTGAATGTGAAGGTACCTACTTGTTGGGATAAAACTGGAGAGTTCTAATTTGTTTTGAAGGCATGGCAATTTCATTCAAATCAGTGAAGTCTTCCTCAAACTCAGAAAACCTCACGATTTTTCTATCATATTACATTGTATGGAATCGTTGCTTTGAATTGTATGGACACGTTTACTGAATAAACATGGTCTATGTTTATTAAACTATGCTTATTAAACATAGTCTATGCTATCAAACCTGGAGTTTTTATCCAAAAAAGAAGGATATTTCCTAAACTTTTTTACTTATCCAGGCTCTTCAACACCAAGTGTAAGAGAAGTAATTTCTTACAACCATTGATAAAACTGATAGCTGCTTTTCACGCTCTTGTCAGTAGGCTGAAAATACCTACATCAGTATTGGAGTATTTTGGGTATTTTTGAGGAAACAAACAAAATCCTAGTAACTCACTTGCAGTTATATGCTGTTAACAGATGCACTCTTTATCAATAGTACTGCATTTTGAAACAGGATAAACACTGTCTTTACCCACTTGTGTGAGAAAAAACATCTAATGCAAAACAAGACCAAAGTAGAAACAGACCCTCCAACTATTCAGAACCTTTTCTTTCATTAGGTTTCATTCCATTTTAATGCCTTACTTAACTATTTTTTAGGTATATACTATGACAACATCACTTACCTTCACACTTTTGAGTTGCCTCATTCTGCTTGTGACCAGCAGGACACTTGCATTCATACGAACCTACTGTATTAATGCAGTTTCCTCCTTGGCAGACTCCAGGGATAGCCTGGCATTCATCAACATCTACAAAGACAAAAAAGAAGAATTACTTGGCATGAGATACAAAATTTCATCATGAATTTTGCCAATAGACAGAAAGCTCTGAAATTATTCTTAAAAATAACTAAAGTAAACCCCAGCATATTCCTCTGCTTCAGCCACTAATATAAAATACAGCAATAACAGCAGTAACATGACCCAAACCTCCATGTATGTTGTGTTTAATCCCATGTAAGCTCAAAATGTACTACATGCAGAGATCAATTCAATACCATTTTCTGTTCCTGGATTATAATTAAGTATGGAATTCAGTTATAGAGTTAAAGCAATACCCTGCCTATCAAAATAAAATCCACAATCTTTTATTTTCCTCTTCACAGTTCACCTCTCTGCAGGCATACCTCCTATTGCAGCTTCTATCTATGCACAAGTCGCAGATCTCCCATTCTTTACTCCTATTATTTGGATTAAGCTTTTTATTCACCTTTTTCTGCCAGGATGAGTTTGGCATGGAAATTTTAAGTCTTGATCTCTCTTCCTTGCAGTATTGCACTGTAGTAGTTGCTAAGTAGCAAGCATCTTAGTCCAAATTTGTCTCTTCAGCATACCACTTGGCTCCCTCTCAGGGTTTCTACTTTAGCTGACTGTTGGAGGCTTTTCTGACCCCCTTTGAACGACACTGCTGTACCGCTTTGTTCTAAAATGTTCATATGTAGCTGTAAAGAAACCCTGCAGCTTATTTCTACAGGCTAAGTACCATAATACAGAGTTTGGAAAGGTAAACTGTCTCTACAGAGTCAAGCGACCCACCCAGTCCCTTCTTCCAATAGGGTGGTCTGAAAATTCATGACAGAGTGGATGACATCCTATCAACCTGCAGACACCACAGAACTTAGGTTGGGGGGGAATTACCAGTACTCAGAACTTAAAAGAAACTGTCTCAGCTGTTGAAAGGCAATGCTTCCGTGGAACAACGAAATTCTTCATCTCTCTTTTTCAACATGGAAAATCTTTCCTTCACCTGTTTGTGCCTTACTATTATACTGTGCTAATTCCTGAAGACATAAATGAAATCAGATTTTCCTATGTCGTAATAAAAAGCCAAAAATGCAGCAAAAATAATGGCTGTTTAAACTTCCTATCACACAAAGTAGACTATCACATTGTTTCTATGCTTCCCAGCAGAGTTCAGCAATGATGCTAACAGCGTAACTCCAAAATATTTGCCACACTGAATAAGCTGGCAAAAAAAGAAAACACAGTATTGTGGACATGGGTGCTAAAGAGCTCTACTGATCTCTCACATAATTTAAATGAAGAACCAGAAGCTACAGCAGCATCACTTTGGCAGCAAAAGTTTAAGAATTCATTTTATCTGTCCAACATCTTCATCATACAGAGGAGTTTGACTTACTTGAAGACTGCCACCAGCATGCATGCCTGCAGTACACTGTTTCTGTTTATGACATTGTTATGAAAAGAATGTTTAAAATATATTAATCACTTCAAGATGAACAGTGAAACATAAGCTGTTATATGCAGACAGAGGCCTACTTCTGACATATAAGGAAAAGCGCTATCAAGTATTTCTCCATACTGTAATTTGGATGCTTAAAGCAGTGTAAGCTTTCTTCTCCAGGCTGAAGAGAGACAGCTCAGTCAGCCTTTCCTTAAAGGAATGATCCTCCAGACCCTTCATCATCTTCATATCCCTTCATTGGACTCAAACACCAAAATCTCTCTCTTGTTCTGGGGAGCCCAGAACTCAACACAGCATTCCTAAGTGTGGCCTGATCAGTGCTGACAAGAGGGGAACGATCATCACCCTTGTCCTACTGGCAACACTTTTTCTTCCACAGCTCAGGATACCATTAGCTTTCTTTACTATAGTGGCACACCACTGGGTCATGTTCAGCTTGGTGTCCACCAGGACCCTCAGGTCCTTTTCTGCAATATTGCTTTCAAGATCACCAGCACCCAGCAATATTGGCACCTGGGGCTGTTCTTCTCCATGTGCAGGACTTCATATTTCTCTTTGTTGAACTTTCAAGAAGTTCCTGTCAGCTCATTTCTCCATCCTGTCAAGAACCTTCTAAATGGCAGCACAACCCTCTGGTATATCAGCCACCCCTTCAGTCTGCTGTCACCTGCAGACTTACTGAAACTACACTCTGCCCCACCATCCATCTCATTAATGAAGATGCAAAACAGGTCTGAATCCAGCATTGACCCCTGGGCTACAGTGCTGGTCACTGGACTCCAACTAGACTTTGCTTTGCTGACCCTCTTAAACTAGACTTTGATTTGCAGGCCATCTAGGCCTGGCCATTCAGCCAGCTTTCCATCAACCTCACCACCTCCTAATCCAGCCTGTACATCAGTATCTTATGGGAGACAGTGTAAAAGCACTTGTTCTGAATTACCTATCAGAAATTCTTGCTAACACATAATAAACACAAACAAATCCTGCTCCTGTATGCCGTTTGTTATTTCGTAAAAATGCAATTAAAGTTCCCTGGCACTACAGGGAATCACCTATATAAAAAAATTAGAGCAGATCATTCTAGTAAACTTTACCACTTTGCTAAGAAGGACCTTAACTCTTGTCATGGAGATCTGCTTACTCATACAATGCCTGCAAAATCCCAGCTGTGATGTCTCATATGGATTTTGGGATTCGTAAGATATGGATACACTGAGACAGAAGAGTATATAGACACTTCATGAAATTACAAAACAAACAGAACAAAAAAATCTGTCACACAAAATTATTTGAACCTCTATTTATCCTTGTATTTACTAGGGATTAGTAAATCAAAAGGAATTTTCTTTCTTTAACTAATTTCATTATACAGACCATAATCAGAACTCGAAGAATCGTTAATTTACAGCACCTGATTTCAGCCCAAATGCCAACCTTACTCAGCACTGTTAATTATATAATGCTCTATGGGGAGGGCTGTGCTTTGGCTGGAGTCCAGCCTTTCCTCCTACGGGGCCCAACCAGTGCACTGCTAAGGCAGCGAGCACAGACACCACCAGGAAGAGTGCAGCCCAATTCAATGGGATACCTGCTGGGGATGTAGTTAAGACCACTGCCTTTTCGTGCTTTGATCTGGCCAAGTTACAGAGAGAGTCTGGTAAATGGCCTGATGAGCTTAATATCAAGTGGGTGGAATGAATTCATGACAGAAGAGGTGACTGAGTAGCTTTCAGTCAGGAAGAAGTGCAGGAGGGAGGCTGTGGAGCTGGCAACGGGGGAGCACTAGGTTCCCTGATGACCCAAGCCACCTGTCGAGCAAAGGGTGTCCCTAAACTGGAGTTAGGACAACAACCGCATATGCATGATTGCTCTGCTCAGGAATTGGCTAATGGATGAGTGCAGTTGGCTGTTGAACAGTTTGTTGATCCAAGGTAATGCAATAATGATGAAAAGCTTCAGATTCATCATTGTATCTGATCCTGAACCTCCATAAGTAAGGAGCAGTCAAACAAGGGTTGGGACTCAGCCTCAAATTACTCTTAATTAGTACTACCCATGAAATGCAAAATGGGAAAAAAAATTGAGGAAAGTTCATAAATCAGCTAACACAGGTGGCTAAAACTATTGGGTGCAGTGAAGATGTCACCCAACCAAAACCCACAAAAGAGGCCAGAACCCTCAAACAAGGTCCTGTGGAACTTCAGGTTAAATCCTCAGGTGGGATGAGAGACCAGAAAGACTTCAGAACCAGGTGGTGGAGGGAAGGTTTTTACCAGGTCTGTCACTAGAATTAATGCGTAAGAAACCCAATAGCAGTTTTAAGAGCCATGTTCCAAGCTGTCTGTGAAGCCAGACAGTTTGGCAAGGATGCAGACTGCTCATCCATTAATTCATTTCATAGAGACACCAGAGAGACTCTAGGCACCATTCAGCACACTACTACCCCACTGGCAGAAAACTGGTAGTGCTCATACCCTGCCTGGTGGACCAGGTATGTCAGTTTAAACTTTTTGAGTGGGACACCAAGGGGGCTCCACATGTCACCATAGGCCTGGGCCCTAATAGATTCCCTGTAAGATGCTTGATTGACACTGGAGCCCAGATTTCTTATTTTACCCCTTTTTCTAATGGCAAACCTGGGTATCTTCCCCGTGCATATGTGCGCATGTTCAAGGAGTGGGTGGCCAACCTCTCAATGTGGGTGGTGTTGCATCTTCCTGATGAAGTGACATTACTGAGTTAAAATTGCTTTTGCTCCTCACCAAAAAGAGGCACTACAGCTCCACAAGCTTTTTTACGATTGGGAAGCCACCTGTGGACAGCCCTGGCCAAACTAAATTTCCACTGGCAGAGATATGATTAACAGATTGGTTAGGCTTTTCCACCTGGACTGCCCTTGCCAAATCTATCAAATACCCAGAGACTGTTTCAAGTCCACATATTGGACAAGCAGTATCTTTCAAACACCCCACCAAGGGGCTTAAACAACACCTCCTTCTGAGCATACTTAGTATCATCTGAAGCATTCAGACTCCTGACAGCAAGACCCTAAAACTTCCCTACAAATGAATCCAGGGGTAACTGTCTGGCCTTTTCCTACCAAGTCTGCTTTCTTTTCTGTTCTGTACAAAAGGAATGGATGAGTTCACAACTCAGAACAGCATAACATGGTTCACCTGTATGATACATGGTTATTGTATTCTGCTGAGGCCATGCTGCCAGCACAGCAAAAACACTATGTGGTCTTACTGGAGGGAGAGAAGTCTGTCCCTAATTACCAACCAGGTCAGTATGGGTTCATGCAGGTTTTTCTTTATTTTTGGCACAGCTATTTTGGCACTGCTTTGGCATAGCTCTAACATGGAAACAGCAAATGATTCTATGCTCAGTGGTGGGATAGATGTCATGGTTTAAGCCCAGCCAATAAATCAGAACCA
>JBAFWW010063614.1:0-18173 GCA_036873685.1 Agapornis canus | reverse complement strand
GTGAGGTGTCCCTGCTTATGGCAGGGGGGTTGGAACTGGATGATCTTAAGGTCCTGTTCAACCCTAACTATTCTATGATTTTATAATTCTAAGATCCCTTGCCACTAATGTGAAGTCTTGTCCAGAAAATATGTGAGTGATAACAAAATGAAATTAAATTAACAACAATAGTCAAGATGAGTATTTCTTGACAAGGAGCAATGGCAGCTGAAATGGAATTGAAAAGGTTCTTACTGATAGGAGAGACTGCAGTCTGCTTAGGTGTTTTCACAGGTCTGGAGATGCTGGTGTCATCCATTAGCTGCCTCTCCCATGATCTGTGCATCTGCCAGAGCGTGTTGGGTGCTGGAGCTGATGAGCAGCTCAAGAGCATGTGCTCTTACAGCTGGGGTGTCAGAGGCTCTTCCCTGTCTTAGGAGGGGCCACAAGAGATGAAACAAATGCAGTGAGCCAGTTACACAGTATTTAGTGTACTGCTAAGCTGTCAGAAATAGTTAATTCCCATTTAGCATTAATCAGTGAAATAAGACTCAATTAAACAAGTTGTAACCAGGATTAACAAGTGACATTAATTTGCCAGCTAGGAAAGGAATATTCATTGCACAGGTTTCCATCTGTGAAGCTATTTAAAGAGAGATGTTTGCTTGTGTTGTGTTCCTAGGCTTTTCTCTGTAAATATCACCACTGAAGGCTCCTACATTATAAAGGCCTGTATTCTAATACACATCAAAAGCCAGAGAGGAAATCTGACCACTCACCATGGAGGAGCAAGCCCTTAGCATCACCTGCTTGTGAAGGTGATCAGACAAGGCACTGAGCAAGCAAGGACCTTGCTGGATTCACAAAATGTTTAAGTCACTGTGATTGCATTATATAAGTTGCTATGGCCTGTTATGGGGTTTGGTGGGCAGATAGGGCTGGGACCTGGAGTAGCCAAAGAAACAAGTGTGTTTGTTATTACATTGCAGACTAGGGGATAAAGTAATAACAGAGAACAAAAGGTTCATAAACAGCTTGTCAAAACCAGAATATTTTGTATCTCAAATGTCTATGCCACAAGACATATCTAGATAATGCAGAAAAGGAATTCTCTGTATGAAGGATCCAAATATTTTATCCCATCATCAGAAGGAAACCTTGCAGAATAGGGAAATTCGTATGCTCAGGCTACTGGAAAATGTCTTAGTTTTTAAACTGTTGACCCTGAAGGCTGGATCAAAGCCTGCAGGGTTGTGGAGCCCTATGGAATTACACCTGGACACAAAGATCCACCCAAATTCTTATTATAAGTAACCTGAAATGCGTCTGAGATTTGCAGACCTTAGGGTGAGATGACAACAAAAACTTTCTTCTGCAATCTGGGATTCAAAGGGTTCTTCATCTTGCAAACCAGAAGAAGAAAGTATTTCCATTAAGTAGACACCAATTTTTATTAGATTAATCTAATGTTATGTACCTTCTCCAATCACAGATCTCTGTAATTAAAACATCCCTTTCAAAGTGACTAATACGTTCAGTTTATTTTTGTCCTCAGTCTCTTTATCCAGGGAATGTTTTCTGATTTAACCTCCTGTACTCCCATCTGCCTTCCTGTGATTATTCTAACTGGAAAATTCAATTCTCTGCGCTGTCCATAAATAAATATTTTGTTGACTGTGTTTTGCAGCTGCCACAAGCGACTGAGCCACAGACTAATCTTATAGCTGGAATAATGCGATTTTCCACTGCCTTGCAATTAATGTGTTTGGTTTCAGCTACTGGAAGGAATTCCCTAAACTTTGCCATTTAAAGCTAAATTATATTGCTACATTATATATATATAAAAATATATATATACACACTAAATTCTGTTTATCTAAAGTATTATTTCAACCACACATTCTGCCACACTGTTTTCTTACCGTTCTTGGGCTTGCTTAGTTTGTTGGTGGTCTGACCTTGCCACTTCAGTATCATGTCCAAAAATACAGTAATTCCCACTGCATCCTGTCTTGTTTCCTCTATGAATCCTCCCAGCTACATCAGAGATTCCCAGTCCTGTGAGTAATGAATGAATAATTTAAGACTCAATTTCTTAATCTGTTGCATTCATTCATTTTACAATGACTGTGATGAGAAATGAAGGCACTAACCAGCTTGCAGGAATGAACACATCAGCTGTGATTTTGTTAGACTGATTCACAGCAAAAAACCCTAGATAGAATTCAAAGTAATAACTGAAAGTGAAACCCCAGCCGATTCAGTCTGTAGTTACAGTTTAACACAAACCCAGTGAGTTCCACACAGTGATAAATCTCATTTTCACCACCTCAACTGTAAAACACTTAAGGTATGCAATGACAGCATCTGCCATGTAAACAGGTTTCCACTCATTTCCAATCCTTAAGGAAATGAACGTGTCACAAAATGTACTGTAAAAATCTCCTTTAGATATTGTAGAATTCTCTACCTCTGTTCAAAACCATCGGCTGTGTGATGTCTTCCAATACAGAGGCACTGCTTTGTTCTGCAGTCTTGTTGCTTAAAGTAAGTTTTAATAAATAGGATTTTTAATAAGTCATTAACCATTAATATTTCAAGGATAAAATCCCTTAGAATTTCTTTCTTTAATTCTGCTCTTTGGACTTTCACAGGGAATCTAAGAGGCCAATTTAGAGCAGTTAATATGCACAAATTCTGGAGGCGAGACTCATTGGAATCCAACAGTTTTGAGCTCTTTAATTAAAGCAGTATCTGTACATTAACAACTGATTTTTTTTCCCTTTCCTACCTTTGTCTATAGGAGCCTGAATTCAGCTGAGGACAGTTGCAGAAGACACAAGAATTGTGATGGAAGAAAGTACATAAAGAACGTAAGTTTGAAGCATAAGCCAGGGGGCCAATTTCATCCCATCTGATACAGAAATAGCAAGTCCAGCATCCTGTAGCTTACAAAGGCAAACTTATTTCTAAAAGAGTAATATGTGGATGGTGTGTATAAAGTCCCTTCACATACATACATATAACAGGTATCTAATACTCAATGTATATTATACAACCTCTGCATGAATTTGAAAGCTGAAAAAGAATGAGGATCAGCAGTTACTTATTTAAAAGCTTTGCCAACAGCAAATACCTGAAGCAGCTATCCATAACAGAAAAATAAGCAGCCATGGTTCCATGAAGGCAACCTATTGCTTTCCCAAGGAACTGCATTTAATCACTAAGTACTAAGTAGGAGAGCCAAAGATTAACTGTAACTGCATGAAGTGCTGAGTGTACTTGCACAACAGAACTAGTGTTGTTGAATTGTATTACTTAGAAGAGGCTTTCTTGCCTGGAGTACTAGATTTTAGAAAGACAACAAACATAACGTCAACATGGACAAGGGGGAATGGCTTTAAACTGGAAGAGGGGACAGTCAGATTAGATATTAGGAAGAAGTTCCTCACTGTGAGGGCAGTGAGACACTGGCACGGGTTTCCCAAAGAAGTTTTGGCTGCCCCATGCCTGGAAGTGCTCAAGGCCAGGTTGGATGGGGCTCAGAGCAATGAGGTGTAGTGGAAGGTGTTCCTGCCCATGGCAGGGGGGTTGGAAGTGGATGAGCTCTAAGATCCCTTCCAACCCAAACCAGTCTATGATTCTATGACAAAAGCTGCACTCTGGCGCAGAAAATTGGAGAGAGCACTGAGGCCTCCCTGACACAGGGCAATGAGGACAGCAACCTGGTATTAATCAGTGCACTTGGTGTGATTTCACTAATGGATAATTGGGTAAATGTCTTTTGCTTTCCTGAACCTGACTTGCATTTTGAAAACATGTGCAGTATATTAATCTGCTGAACAACACTGTGATACCTGTCTCCAACCATATTCTGTGTATAATGTGCTTCCAGCCATCCAAAAATCTTCATCTATTTATGTATCTTTATCTTCCTCAAAACATCCCTTTTGCTACAGGTAAGCATTATCCACAGTAAGCATTATCCAAAGTATGTCACTGGTTGTATTAAACAGGAAACCCTTCTGTTGGAAGGTTTCAACAGAGTAAGAAGAGAGTTTTTAGCAACTGGTAATAAAATTAAGTAGAATCACTTAAGCAAGAAAAATATAGTGACTATGATTTCCCTGTCCACAAGAGTAATGAACTGTCCATACATAGCTGAAAAGTCTCAGGGAATTTTCCAATATCTGCTTCTCTCCAGGTCTCTTCTATGAGCAACAGTTAAGCAAGCAAGGTGAACTTTATCCAGCTCATACGTGAAGCAGATTTTTACCTGCTAGAGCAGTCATTTGCAGTCTCTTAGTTAGGGACATTTGGATAAACATGAAGAACTGTGTGATCTGTGAAGGCACCTAGGAAGACAAGGTCAGCTACCCAATCTGTTCACTCAACACCTGCTTAGATTTTGGCAAACCTAGATCATACCAAGGCCTGATGTGGGCTGGGAGTCAAAGCCAGAGCACCAGGTAGGCAGAGCAGGTGAAGAGAAACAGCTAAAGGGCCATTGTACAGCCATCATCACCTGCAAATTGCTGTCTTTTGTTGGGCATTTTCCTCAGAATCCAGTAACTTACAGAAACAGTATAGCCTATTTGGTGTGTGTGTGTGTGTGTGTGTATATATATATATATATATCTCCAAGCTGGTGGGTATAAAAACATCAGCTACCCTAAAAGCTTTAGAACATGATCTAACAGCAGCTGGACTGCTGAGTCTTTTGTTCTTCCCAGCATAGCACAGGAGACACCAGCATAGTGATGGAGGAGCAAAGACAGGCACTCTCCCTGTCAGCTAGTTAGCCCATTCTTTTCTTTAGCTCATAGGGGTACTGCAAGAGTCACAAGTTATAAGTTATGACATTTTCTTATTTGAATTGTGAATAAGTGAATTAATACAACAATTAGTCTGGGCAAAAGGGGATTGAGCCCTGCTTGTCATGGCTTTTTGTTATAGTTCTTAATGAACTCTTTAAGTGAAGTTTAAATCACAGGGTATGTTGTCCTGTATATTTTAGAGATATGAACTGTCTGATTCTTTATATAGGGTTCCTCAAAGGCACTGCAAACTTTCAACCTCTAAACTGAAAAATAAATATTGAGTGCTGATGCTCTAAGTTGTCCTCTTCCTCCAAGCAGATCTTGAGCCCACTTGGCAAAGGAAGAGATCAGCAACACACATAAGGAACATATAAACACCAAAGGTTTTGCAAAGTTGAAACTAACACAGCAACTTCTGCTGGGATGGTAAACATCAAAACCAGATTCAAATCCACAAAGATTTCTCTCCTCTTTGTCATCACCATTTCCTTGAAAATTCCCAGATCTCCCCTTCCCATTACACTTCTACAATCAAAACCCTCAGAGTGATTCTTGATATTTAGACAAAGATAATATTTTCCTTTCTAGCACTGTTGCAAACCCGCAGTCAAAACACCCATTGCATGAAATGATTTGACTTTTAACCCTTCTCATGGCCTACTCAAACCTGTCACCTCTCACAAACCATCAACCCACCATCTCTCTCTCATTCTCTCTGTTGCTCTTTTGTAATTCTTCACCAAGCCTTTCACTAACTTGGAATATGATATGCTGAAAGAATCCCTGTCTCACTCATTTTCAACATGGTCTTCTCAATATTAACTACTTTGACAGTGAAATAAATGAAGTACTGCCAATACTGGACATGCTGTTGTACCCAACAGGATTAGCTACAAGTATAGATTTTGCATTCTTTCTAACACATATGCTCAAAGCAGAAAAGGACACCAAATTTTACAGTGATAGAGTGGCACCACTGTACCTCCTTTGGTGTTCATATCTCTTCATCAATGGATAGATAGCATAGGTTTCAGACCAAAGAATTGTCTCATTAATTATTTTCCAGAAAATAAGAAAAGAAAAAATACTGGGCTTGCCTTAACTATTTCCTCATGTATGTATTTAGAAGCAAGAAAGGAGGGAATTTCTCTAATAAGGATAACAATACACCCTCATATTATTAATGACTTAGCTTCATGATTTTCAACTGCTAGAATGAAAAATAACAGCCCTTTGAAGGGTTTAGCCAAAATGATACTTTCAGTTCTACATAAAATATGTATTACATTCATTCCTGCCAAGATTTGCAGGGATGCATTGTTAAAAAAGGCCTACCAGTATCTTGCATAAGCTAATTCATTTTTCCTTGTGCATAAAGCAGTGTAATGTTAATGCTTTTTCTAGTTCAATTTCAGATGTCCCAAGTGATAAGTCTTTCCCTGTTTCCCCTTGAAAGTTTATTCTAACAAGTCTTGCTGCTACAACATGGTGCTTTGCAGTCAGCCTACACTCTAACTTTCCACATTATGCAAATTTGTATTTGCTCAGCTAAGGTGTGGTTACAGAAAGCACAGGCACTTATTTGCATTTCAGAGCTAATAAAAAATCATGGAGTTGCAATTTTAATTAATTTAACTTAGTCCCTCTGGTAATTCTGAAGGAAATAAGAGGGCAAACAGAGTGTTTTGTCCCTATTAAAAATAGATAATGATTGATAGATTGACAGATAGATAGATGGATGGATGATGTGCCTCTCACAAGAGGAAATGAGAAGCCCCTACTGCAGTGGCTGTGCCATTAAAGGCAATAGTTTTAAACGTGAGATAAAGTGTTGTGAGAAAAGGAGATGTTTTGTCAATATATCTTCAAAAGTCTTCTTATCAGTTTTTCCATCAGTGTTTCACACTGTCCTACTTGGATCGATTTCCTCCACCTGCAGAACTCTCTTGCTGATAGATTTCATTACTTACATTCAACAAAGGGGTAACAATTTGTCCATTTGAGAAGATGGATTTACCAGCATGTAGATTTTCATCATGACAGTAAATAAAAACACCTAAAAGGCAGATGCTAGGCACATACTGCGTTTGTGTAATGATTTCTTCTTTTTTCTGGATACTTGAGTAAATGAACAGAAGCAATCTCAAGTCCAACAAAAGAGCTGGAATAAACCTACATACTCAGAACTAATTGGTATTCAGTTTATAATTACTGGCTTCGTCAAATAGATCTATTCTGATTATTTTGCTTTATTAGTACTGTCGCTTCGCTTAAATTTCAACACCGTGTTTAAATCAATCTGTCTTTAGTAATTTACATGAGTTACACAATTACACAGGTAGCAATTAGAGTAGCTCAGGCTTCAAATGCTACTCTTGATAAAGCTGTGGACTTGTGCATTCAGTTCATTGGGTGATTATCATAGGGTAACAATGACAAGTAGAGATATTATTTAAAGGATTTCTTTTCTATATAGTGATCTCTAAAAAGTGTATTTTAAGTGAGAGCTATACCCATTTATGTCTTAATAATAATAAAAAGACCTGTATGGGAAAAACAGCTCAGTTAAGGCACTTATAAGCCTGTCAGATTTTGTGATTCTCATATGAATTATTTAAACAACATAGTCAGTTGTGTAGACAGCACGTATGTTTTCCTCCACTACATCATTATGTGGGATTGTATGTTTTTAATGTGAAATCTAGCTGACTGCCTAAAAGGACACATATAAGGAGGGACTTTCCATAAATCCTTCTGGAAACTCTGGTGCAGCATACATTAGCATACAGCACATGTGTAATCAAGAAAATAAACATAGTCATCTCACTTCAAGAAAGCAAGAGCCAAGAGCTCTTGGCTCTGCCCTCTCACTGCCTCAACTTCCCCCTCAAGGCTGCCAAAGGAAACATCCCTTGCTTATGACAGCGAACACAACGCACAGAGGTTACTCCTGTAGTTAAAGCAACACTAATGCACTCTGCCTTGCTTGTATACCTGCACATGTAAGAAAGCTGATCGCACGTAGCTTTCCAGGCTCTCTAGAGAATTTTTCTGAGGACATCAGCCAGTCCTTAACACTAATTGCCTCTTAGGTTATAGGCTGTAGAGGAGAGCTCATAGTCTTGAATACACAGCATGCAATTCAGCTTAGTGGATTTTACATGTTGGTAGTTCAATATAATCACATGACTTGATTGCCATTAATTCCTTTTATAATTGGTACACAGTTTCTTCTAGAGGGACATGCACATTGCTTATTTCTGTTACTTTAAATTTCAAAGGTGTTTGCTGTGTGTTTCAATGAATCCCACAGGTACCTGTGGTGGAAGAGCAGGCCCAATATGCAGGAGTCCCAAGGCCAACACATCTCTTACTTGGCATTCACCAAGGATGAATATTAAAGTGGAAACGCTGTAAAAGAAAGAGGCAGGCATCATCACGTTTTATACCCTTAAAGGAGATCAAGGACAAGAAATGTCTCCCTGATATAGTAAGTAGGGTTCAGATGTGAACTAGATGCCAAACTGCTCAGCCCTGTGAATATTAAAGTGCTTTCACATAGGCCCATAAGATGAAGAACTTTACAGTACTAGACTGGTGGTTTTCTGTGTCTAGTTTTAGCCAGAACAGAAGCACTTTTCATTTAGTAAGTGAAATTAGCACTGGCAGAAATGCTGCAGCAGCAAAGATCACACTAACAGTTGATGAATTGAAGTATTTATTAGCAGCCCTCAATCCTCAGTGAACTGGAGCTGGCTCCACAAATGCTTTTGTTTGTATCAAAGTTGAGCCATACCCCAGTTACAAAGTGAGCCTATGTGGGCTAATTCTGACTAGCTGTCCCTTGTGGATATGGCCTTCATTCCCTCACAGAAGTACATAATCTGGATCCACAGTTTCATATCGGACTTTAAAATCATCTCCTTTGCGAAGAATGGGATGAAGATAAGGTAATGTGTTACTGAGACCAGCTCATGTTGTTTCCTGAACCAAAGATAAGTAGCCATAATTCAGGCATTCTAATTTAAGAGACAGGAATATAAATGGATGCTCAAAACATATAAATACCTGCTTATTCCAAGTCTTATGCACCTGTGAGGTTCCCCAGTTGTTTACTTAATTCACTGTATCCAGCAGCTGCTTCAAACACTTAAAAGAGCAGAGCTTGTCTCACCTGGAATGAGGTTGCAGTTTGCCCTCAGCATAGGCCCAGCAGAACAGTGAAACTGCACATTTGGAACACTTCTCCTTGTAACTCAAACAGATTGTAGTTGAACAACACGTCTTCTTTCTCCCTGAAACTGGTAATCTCTGTGTAGTTACCTATCTGAGCTGGGAAACCCAAAGTTAAAGTAACACTGAATTGTGCAATTCCACTAAAATCACACATTATACACAACCCCGACCTCCACCTGTAAATAGGCACGTAACCGTATGCTTATCAAGCCCATAGGCGAGTGAAATCTATCCACATTTTCACAATCTGATGTGTTTTATAGAGTGTGTAACAACAGTAGCTTGATTTAAAATAACCAGCTATTCCTATATTAGAAAATGGAAAAATCTATAGGCTTTTCATGTTGATAGATCAATAAAAGACAGAATGATATGACAGATTCATTTGTAGACAAAGCATACTGGTTTGTATTAATAATAAACATTTGCACACTGAGGGTAGTATTAATGAGAATCTTATTGATTTATTCAAACCTCCTTAGCTTTTCTGTAATCCATATTGAACTGGGTTTAAAACACTCTGTCTTGCCTATAAATATTTTGCATAGGAATAATGACATGTTGATCTGTAAAATATGTGGGCTTCTCTGCATAAAATGTTGATTTTCATTTTGCTGGAGTGTAAAATGTATGGGTGTACAGAGTTTTTAAATTGCTGAGTTTGTATTAATGTCCCAGCTTCTAATTGCTTACCTTTTTAGGTGTTTGCTGTTTCAGAGAGGGCGTAATTCTTCAAGCTGCCATCATTAACAATTGAACAACAACAACAAAAAATCCATCACAAATAAAGGAATTGATGTATTAAACACCATGGAAGAGAGAAGCATCTCTTCAGCCCAGAAATAATGACTGTGTCAGGTTCACCACTGGTGACAAGCCAGTGGGGACAGAAAACACCTATGTAAGCCATGAGAATTAAAAATCAGATGGTTTGTATCAGGATAAGTTGGAAAAGGATGTATCCAGAACATGTCACAAGAAGCTTTTTGGTTCATTCTGTTGGGCTTTTCTTAATTAAAAACATAGATCCAGAACAGCAGCCAGAGTCCTGCTGATTCAGTTCATAGGAGATCACAAAAATCAACAACGTGATTTATATTATCCAAATGCACCAATTCAATTTATAAACATAAGGAAAAATGTTCTCCCAGAAATGAAACCACTTGGTTCACACTAAAGCTGATGCCAACATACAGCCCACGGGTTCCACAGTACCAAACCAACCTGGCTTTCTGGCAGCGTGCAAGCACAGGGCATCGACATGCCTTGCATGTGGATCAGTGTGTTCCATAAATAGGCTAGTGGCTTCGGTTTATGATTTTCCTCCCCACACAGCACCGCCCCAATCATCAGGAGAAACTGGGATACTGTGGGCACAGGGCCACAAAGCATTTCATTCCAGGAACTGATTTCTGCTAACAAAGAGCACAAGTTGTGCTATTTCCCTTCAATCTGTGCTATGTAATCAGCACCAAATCAGTCCAAATCAGATTGAGGTTACGTCCTCAATCACAGAAGTCCACATATTTGCACAGAAATAAAACTGAGTAGTAGTTGTGATTTGCTCGTTCTGGGATATATATATATATATATATATATATATACAGGTAAACTTGTTGTTTACCTGTGAGCACACATTCTTAAGCTTTGCTTAGCCTCCCAACCACACTTCTTTTCTTGTAGACCATTTCAAACACAATATACTGAAAGACATACCACCAATGCTTATACGCACACAAATAAAAGCACCGAGATCCATTTGGGGGACAGATTTTCACTGCCCTTATCCATCACCATTACCATATGGTATAGAAATGCATGCTCACAAAAGCCTCAGAAATTTTCAGATTATTCCAGCACTGGTACCAATAGCTACATCATCTTGGCATTCAGAATAAAGAAAGAAAAGAATTCACACTTCTCTCATTTTCAGCATCTGAGGTTACATGCATATGCACACAACAGGCAGTAGTGCAGCACAACAGCAAGTGACCTGTTGAGCTAGGCAAAGTGCCATACAGCAGTGCTGAAGAACTGATGCCCACAAGATGAGCATTTTGATATGGGGTGGTTACTTTGGATGGGACCTAACCTTATCTTGTGGACTGAATGCCTACCAGTCTGTTAGCACCTGATCACCAGTTGAGGTAAACCCAGTATGCCCAATATGATAAAGTACATTAGTCATGCCCCAGTTTGGTACTGTCCAAATTAAATCCAGTTTGTGCACTCTGCAGTGCAAAGTGTTGGGGGCAGGAACAACTAGAAGACTTCCTTCAAAAGGAACTAAACTGCTAATATATACTTGCAAATACATACACATGTCCCATGTAAGTTTAAACCAACTATAACTCAACTTGTTCAGCAGCTGAAACTACAGTACCCTTGGGACACGAAATTCAGAAAGTTCTGGAACTTCATGTGGGGATCTCAGCAGAAAACCAGAATCCTCTGGGACCTGTTTGGAAAGGAAAGACAGATATGTCTATGAGCTGTAGGGCCAGTTTTTCCTGGTTTGAAGCTCACCAAACACATCTTACAGTGGTATCAGGAAGAGTAAGCATGAATGCTTTCTATGATCAACATTGGCAGCTCTTTGGCTTGAGTCAACAGGCAGCACATTAAATCTGTATCTTTACAGATTAGGAAGATAATACAGAAGTACCTGTATATTAATGTAAATTAGTTACTATCAAACCCTCTCTTCACATAATAAGCACCTGTTCAAAATTTCTAGTCAAAAGGGGACAGGAGAGTAAAGTAGCAAATTTCCTTAGCATCTGTTCTGATGGAGATGGAGTGATGGTTCATGGGCAGGAATCAGTGTTTTCAATCAGCTTGGTGCAGTTATGGGAATAATCACTATGGACAGAAGTGTTTCAGGGAAAACAGAGTTCCAGATTAACAAACTGTCTGTGAATCATTAAGGGATATGGCATGAAATGATATTAAGCCACGGCAACAAAGGGCTTCCAATTATTTATGAAAAAAGTCAACCGAGACAAACTGCTGTAGCATTCATTAAACTAATGAGGGAAAGCACCTTGAATTGCATTCTGACCTCAAGGTTTTATCCTCAAGCTGCAATTTGATGCAGCTCTGGTTTGATCTCTGCTGAGAACTATGACACTGTCGAAAAATTAAGTTTCATAAAAACCTGAAGTAGTAGATGTGACTGCCCTTCCCTTAGGGAACAACTGGAGAGAAGTGCCTCTAAGTGGCAAGAACCTTGTAATCTTCACGACTAAATTTCTTTGAAGTATCAGTACCCAGTGAAATAAATTTGGTTTGATATTAACATACTCGGGGAGAGAAGATGGAAAAAAAGAAGAAAAAGGTAAAAAAAAGAAAAAAAAAAGAAAAAATATAAAATTTGAATGCCCAAAACCTCCCAAACAGCAAAAATGGATGACTGCAAATGGCCTATTTTTGGACACTGCAGTAACACTCGCTCCCAGCCAGAAGCTAAAGCAATTCGGCCACATTTGTGTGGCACTGTAGCAGATGAGATACCCATGGCAGAACTGACCTGGCTTTGCAACTGTCCCATAGCACAAGCACAATGATACTCCCAACCTCTTCAGCCTGACAACAGCCTAGTACTGTAAAGGGCTAACCTGAGTTTTCTTGCAGGTTTGATGTTCCCAGCTTTGAAGAAATCAGGATGTTCCTGGCTCATTTTAGGTTGCTAGAAAAATACCTCCAAGAACTACCCAGAACACAAGCTGTGTCCTTTTCAATATGCAGCTATTGTGGTATGTTCAGCATGCTCCAAGGCTGAGGGTCTTTCAGATTCCTGTTTCTATACGTTCTCCCTGCAGCCATTCTTCGCTATCACCCCACTAAGAAGTGGGGATCTCTCAGATTCACCAGCTGACCTTCTCCATGATACTCTCTCTTATCCTGCTGCTGGGATTCAAATATAAGGATTTTGGTATTAAGGTCTTTACTAGCCTGACTAACTAAAAAGTAACTGATGGTGGTAGCATACCATAGGAAGCAATAACTTTTAGAAAGAAGACAGATGAGCTGTGAGCCAAGCTAAAGGGAAGCGTCCCTCTCTATCTTCTACAGCTGATGGGAAGAGTCCATCTGCTCAAAAGCCTCATAGAATACCCCAGATAAAAGCCAGATATTGGCGAAAGGATATCCAAAGCTAAAACAATGGTCACATTCTTCACAATTCTTTGTCTTATCGCCAAGGTTAAAGAACAAATTACCAAATCAGAGCCATAAAATTCATGTTGGGTTTGTGTAAATTCTGTCATTGAGTATTCAAAAGCTGGAGAGGAGGGCCTTGATACCATATGCCCTGTATGAGCAATAACACACCTATAAGTCCTACTTCACACATTGTACTTTATCCAGGAGATTTAATACATGAAATACATAGGAAACTTCCTCACAGCCTGCAACTATTTACTCAGGAAGAAGTTTTCTGATCCCAGAAACTAGGCGTGAGTGACACAACAAGATTCAGTAATGTGGTCAGAGTTTGGTCTATGGTTCCATGCACTACTGTCTTTCTGGAAAAGAAAACATGCTCAAGTTCCAACCAAAAATGATGCTATTGTTATTGAAATCAGCAGCTTCTATTTTACAGCTTCTGCCATCCAGGAGATCCAACCAAGCAATCTTAGGAACCCACAGGACAAGAAAATTATCATAACACCTGGGCAACCCTAGAACAAGAGTTTGCTGACACATTATGCATGTCAGCTCCGAAATCAACCAGCCTGCTAACTAACAATCAACTGCAGCACTGGGATCCCCGAAACGAGGGTTTTTCATTTTCACAATCACTTCTGATTCTCTAAAAGTAACAAAGCTGTTATTATTTCAGACAAGAGAGAAGGAGACAAGATCATTAATTTTTACAACTCCTGCACTAGCAAAGCCTGGATTCAGCTGAGTGTCTAAAGCAATTTTTACTCTAGCTTCAAGACATTGCATCTCTCAAACTTCTGCTGAGGCACTACAGCTGAACCACTTTAACAGAAGTTTAAAAGAGACAGACATGCTTTATCTGTTATGTAGAACATACAGAACATACATAACTGCTTGAAACTTTAACACTAAACCAGCATACCCATTGTAAATAATATTTATTACACACCCAAGCACTGCACAAGGAATATTTCTGCAAAGAAAACACCATCACAAATGATTAAAGGCGTCTGAAGGTGGGAGCAACTATGAATTGCTGGAAATACTGAATAAAGCAAGAAGAGGGGTTTCCATGGGGGGTCATACCATTCAACAGTCAAGTTTAGTGTCCTGCCTGTCTTATATAGTATACCTCACAAGGTGAAAGTCCTTCAACACACCTGCTTTATGGTAGATTTTTCCCTTTGCAACTTCGGAAAGAAACATTCCCCTCAGATGGTTATAAGAAGAAACCAGCCATGACAAATGAGATTTGATTACTTCTGCTTCAGCCTGAATAACAATAAAATGTTATCGTAAGATTATCCACCCACACTGTCAATTCAGGGATGATACTTGGACCAATTTCACTACTGATGTATGTTTATTATCTCCACATGTTATGGTAGTTTTTGATCAGAATTGAGTTTGTCCCTTAAACCTTTAATTTTCTCCTTCATGAGCTCACCATAATAATCTGCCCATGCTATAAATTATTCAGTTATAATTTGCAAGTAAGTGGCATTTTCTGTGCATCCACTGGTATCAGCAAAAGATTAAAATAAGGTATGCTGTGCTGCAGCTGAAATATGCTTCAGAGTTGCTTGAAAGAGCACAAAACAGTATTAAACGTGACTATAACTGCTAGGTATGGATTCACAGGATCAGTATTGCAGAGGAAAACATACTAAATTGGATTGTGCTCCAAAAAGAAATGAAGGGAAGAAATCAGCGGTTTCCAAAGGAGGACAAACTGAGAACAAAAGAAAATATGCTCACGTTTTCCAGAAAACATGATTTCTTACCAACACTGAGAAGTAAAACGAAACAAAACCCACAGCAGAATTATTTGACCACAATCCCTTTACGTGCCCAAGGTACTGCTACAACATAGATTATGATCTCAACTATTCCTGCCAGTGCGGCTGTCCTTCACATTCTGTGCTCGCAGTCCTCAATACTACATTGAAGGGGAGAGCTGCTACAAACGCAGGGAGATGATTGGAAGTCAGGGGCTTAGATACATTTTTTATTTCTTTGCATTTTCAGTAGTCAAAAAGAAAACCCCTCATCCATCACCTTGATAGAAGTCCACAGGGCATCCATTTATCCTATTCAGAACAGGATCTGATGAGTTTAGATCCTTATTTATGTTCTTTCAGTGTTCAGACGTCACATTTTCTTGGCGGTTATCCGAGCATTACTATTTATTATTAGTCTGCAATGGAGATCCTCTTGTAATGAACTGTGATATACTGACATATTTCATGTTTGCTGGTTATATTAGATTTATTGCAATTACTCTTGAAAGGGATAGTGTGATTTATTGAAATCTCATTGTGGGAAAGGGAACTCCTGCAGGAGGCTCTCACTGAATTTTCTATGAGGCTGTGCTAAGGTCTTCTGTTCCCATGATTGACTGATTGCCAGTCAGCCCTGCTCATGCTTTACATAACAGAAAACTTTAATTAAGAAATGATCAATAAGTTCATAATAGATTTGTTTCATATCAATAGAAAGCACACACAGTTCTAGAGATTTTTTTAAGATAAGCCATATGTTAAAATGAAATTCCAAGAAAGAAAATGAAGAAAAGGCTTTAAAATAAACCTTTCTCATGAAAAAAGGCTGTCTACATGGATGCTTTCCAAAGAGGTTCTTTGCTTTAAGAGGTTTGGCTGGTTATTGGATATCTCAGTGGGAAATTCTGAGGTGAGTTCCTGTCCTAGGTCTACATTAGGTCTGCATGAGTTCATCTTAAATCAGTGTATTAGGTCCGCTGAGGACAGTAGGGAATCTCAGCCTAAGGTCTAGTCTGAAAGCTCAAAGAAAATGGCAGGAGAAATGCCAGGAGGCAGAAGGGTTCAAGTATTTGTAGTCAGTTTGACAACTGTGGGTTTATGTCTTCCCAAAGGCCTGGTGTAGGCTTGAGCACTGTCTATGATAACTGTCAGCGGATGAAATATGTGACAGGGGTTCTTCCTAAAAGGCAGTATGGACGAGGCCAGCCTGTTTTGGTGGCCAGAGTTTAGTACTTTGAACACAAACCATGGGTGCTGCTTGCCCCTCCCATTGGGGCCCCTCTCCTTTCAGTTCCCTAGTGGAGGTTGTAGTCTGGATGATCTGCTAACAGCTTCTTTCCAGCAAAACCATGTTCCCCAGTTACTCCAGGCTCTACCAGTGAATACCAGCAATGTGATACTCCCTCACTGGAGAAGTTTGCCCGTGGGAACTGCCAAACCATGCAGAGTGTAGTCATGGTTTGTTCTTCAACCCTTAATGATATCCATATCCCTGATCTGGGACCCTGAGGCTGCCAAGGGAGCACCTTATTGATGTCAGCAGGGCTGTACATTGTATGAATATGCTGACATGTATTCTCCATAGACTAGTCCTTTTCCAAGGCTGAGCTTTTGGATAAATATTGCAAGATTTAGTTTCGTTAAAAAAGGTGTTTGGTACATTAAAAAATGCTTTAAATCAAAATGATCATACAGATACATTGCGGTGATCTAGGCAGTTTTCTTCAGCAATATTCATTAATTTTATGTTATTGATTTTGTTGATGTTGCACCTGGGATGAATTTGGCTGCTTCTTCCTAAAAATACCATTTGAGGTCTTATTGATAGTGATCAAATGAGCATCTCGTTATATTATCCCCTTGTTTTTTAACAGTAAGAGGGAATAACCACCAGGGAAGGAGGAAAAGGCTAATCCATAAATTTCTCATTAGCCGAAAGAAAGAGAAGCATTTGCTTGAATAATTGAATATGTTTAGCATCACAGCCTGCAGTTAATCATGTTTACTTACCTTACTTCTCCAATATTCACAGAATGATACTGCATGGGGTTTAACACAACATTAACAGCTATCAATATGCAAACTGACTTTTCAAAAGTACAACTAAAGATGCACAATGTTAAAGCAATGACAGAATACCTGTATTCAGTATGATAATAAAACCAATTAACTTTGCATATAACACCATTATTCTAATTAAGGATCAATAATAGGCAAAACTTAGAAATTAAGCTAAAGTGAATGACTCACAGCAAAGAGCTTACCCAATTAATTTGCTCTAATTTTCTGCTTGGGAGTTACTTTTTTTAGTTTACACAATTATTTGGATGTTTTTTGGTTTACACAGATTATTACATGTACCAAAACACAAAATCCGCCCTTCATTTCTACTGGTTTATAACTTCTTCAGAATACAAAAAAAAGCCTTTGATAAGACAAATCCAATGCATCATTGCAAATCACTTGTGGCACGAGAACAGCTTGGAAACAGAAGAGCTTTGGCTGATTCCAGCATCACAAAACTTTAGCAAACTTTTCTTATTATCTCACCCTAATCTTCCTTGCTGCAAGTTTTGACCATCTGCTCTTGTCCGTTCCGCTATGTGTAAGGAGAACAGGTTGTTCTCTGGCTTTTCAGAGAAGAAGTTATTTCAAGACTGAATTTCTCTTTTCAATCCTGAAGCTGACTCAAGCTTTCTGTGCAGCCACCGTTTGCTAGGTTTTCTGGTTCTGTGAGCTTTGTCACTGCTTTTCTATGGGCAAACCTACATCTGTTTGGAAATGCATTTCCCACATTAGTGTCCCTTTTATGTTCTATGCTGGGAGGAGTACATTCCTGCTTCCTATATCCCATTCTGGCATTTTGTTTTTTCCTTGCCACATTAGAACAATGATGATTTACATTCATTTCATGGTGCAGCACAGAGAACTGTTAGAGCCTGTTTCTCAACCTTTCTTTTCACATCAGTACTTGTCTTTACCCAAAACCTGGGTTTTAAAGTCCATATCTCTATTTGTCAAGGACACCTGAAAGTCTAAACCAATCTGTCAAGTTTCTTACTCTCTCAACCACCTGATAGAGTAAGAAAATTTTAGTAATCAGATCTTCATCTGAACTTAAAACAGATTGAGTACTCCTGCATCAAAGAGAAGCATACATGCAGCTGCATTCAATACATTCTTTCAGTTT
>JBAFWW010063605.1:0-31865 GCA_036873685.1 Agapornis canus | reverse complement strand
CTCTGTCTGGGTGCCTACGCTGCCACCGCCGGGGCAGCCAGAGCAGAGCTCCCAGACCGGGCCCTGCTCACACGCCGAGCGCTCCCCACCCCGCTCCCTGCCCGCCGGCACAAACTGCCTCCACCCGCCCTGCTCGCCGCGCCCCCTGGGCAGGTTTTTACCCAATCAGGGCTGGTGCCGACCCTCCTGGCTCCGCCCCCTGTGAGTCCCTGCTCCCTCCAGCTGCGGCTGGTGGGCTCGAGGGCCTGAGGCTCCCTCGGTGGCTCTGACCGCTCTGAGCTGAGGCTGCTGGATGCTGGGCTTCCCCTGCTCAGGTGTTGAAGGAGGCCTCGCTCCAGCTACTCACCTCAGCAATTATGTTAGTAAGCAAATATTCTAGTAAGAAGCCTCAGTATGTCCATACATTGGCATAGAACTCTTCAATACTAGAGAAATGTAAAAAGGTGCTTATATAATTTACTTACAAAAGGATCTCAACGGCATTTGAGGAAGAAAAACATGTAAATGAATATCAAGAAACATAAACATCAACAAGGAAGATATTAAATTAAGCCACAGTTGAAAAGTTCCTACTCCAATGAGTACATGATGTGCAGCCAAAAACCTATTTTTATACAGCAGAGAGTATTTAACTGAGCACATCTGCAATAAGCTTCTGTGGGAACATATATCATGGATCTTGTCCACACAATGTACACAGGTGGACTGACACACCAGTGTGTACCAGGTAGTGCAATCCACCAGAGACAGTGGACTCTGGAGCATTGTAAGGCACCCATGCCTTCTGCTCACCATCCCCATTACACACAGCTATGGAAAATTAGTTCAGCCTGACTTCTCAAGCATTTTCAAGATCTCTATACATACAGCTGTGGACTTTCCTATCACCTCTCTGGTTTTGCTGAAAGGGACTGTGATTCCCAACACATCATTTTTCCTCTGCTATTTCTCTGAAGAACACAGGCAAGAGTATTTTTTTTGTCAAACCAAATGTCCTTGCTCTCCTTCCTCTCCTTTCAGGAGCCCCCGGCCCTCCTGCAAGCAACCTGGCACACTGGATCAATATGAAGGGCCCTTGTGTTGCAAACAGCTTCCTGGCAGCTGAAATTATTCCAGCAGAGCCAATCGCAACACAATGCCTGGGGAAATGGCAATTCCTGACGGATATCATCTTCTGTCTTCAGATACAACGTCAGCAGCACACTTCGTTTCTCTTAGTGAGTGATAAGACAAAGTGGCAAGGTAATGTTGGACCTCACAGGAGAAACCTGAAGAGCAAAACTTTCACAGTTGAGCAAAACCAGTCCTTTTCAGTCACTATTCTCTTTAGCTCACAGAAATGGCGAGCTCTGTAAATGTTTTCAATAGGCTGCAATTCCTTTTTGTGCAATTATAAATATTTTCACATATGACATCAGTACAATATGTTTTCATTGTGTTTAGATCTCTTTAATTAGGATGGGGCCCGAGTTCTCCTTGCTGCCTTTGGTACTTGGACTTGGCAACCAAATTTGTTTTGTCTCAACTTACTGTTCTTTCTTCCAGTGCAGAAGGAGCAATGCGCGCCTCTTTTTTATTTATTGTTCTTGATAATTGGCTTCATTTTCAGTCAGAACTGATTTGATCATCATGGAAAAAGAAATAAAACACATAAAAAAACCATTAAGGGATATTTATCTTCAAGTTAGAAGGGTAGTGAAAATAACCAGAAGGATGAGATAAGTGGTATTTCTAATCTAACGGATAAAATCCCCACTTAAACATATACAGATGATGATACAGCTTTCAAAACCAACTATTTACATCCTTTTATTTCTGGACTTTGCACTTCATACAGTGGTTAATTTATAGCAAGCAAAGGCATAATTTACAGGATTGCAAGAAACCAGGAGCCCAATCCCGATATGAAAGAAGTCAATGACACACAACCCTCCATCACACGGACCAAAGCTGCATACTGGGTCACACCTGGACAGTGTCACCAGCCCTGGGTACTGACCAGAGCAGGGCCACCCCAGGTACCCACTATCCCTTTTCCCTCATGTGAGGAGGACAAGAAGAGGGTCCCAGCTGCTCCAAAAAGCCCTCAACACTGTCCCAGTGCCAAGTCCCACCACCCTGCAGCCATACTGGGAAACTCTGAGATTATTAATCACACAGCTGGAGCCCCTCTTCATAGCTTAGTAATGTGAAAAGTACCAACAATGGGTACTTTCCATAGCTTGGTAATCAACAAGCAGGCCCAGAGGCTGGTCAGAGGGGTCTCCTTCACTGGGGCTTAGGTGAACATTGTGTAGCAGGCTGGAAGTTTCTGTTTGGGTACATCCAGCTACCAGAATTAGTCTGCAACTTTTGCTTGCTTAGTTGTGGTCACTGAAATTGTGCTGCTACACCGCACTATTAGTCAAGGCAGATACTAAATGACCAAATCGCTAGAAGATAGAAACAAGCTACTTAGAGTGAAAGATTACAAATTGGTAAAGTACATGAAGTAAGAATGCAACTCCCTTTGTCAGCCAATATGGCAAAGACAACTGTTTTTTTCCCCCTTAAGTAAGCTAATAAGGAATGTTAAGCAGGGCTCCATTTACTCTTGAGAGAGAGAGGCTTTTTAAGTAGATTTAAATGTATTAACTAACATACCAAAATGCTTTATGAGAAATCCTGGCAATGGAATTACAAAGCTTGACAGCACATTTTAAGTGAAAAATTAAATCATAACTGGTGTGCCCTGTCTAATCCCACTCATTTCAATCAGTACAAGAGCAAAACTTGTCATAGAAAGACCAAGAACTAAACGAGTAAGATGCTTGGGGACTTTCTGGTTCTTTCTTTGATGTCTCCTAGGGACATCTAGAGGGAGCTTCATCCTGTGATTCATCTACCTGGCCAAAGATTGCCTGTATCTGGGTCTGATTCTCTGCTCCCTACCCAACTCCAGGCACATCAACTTACAGGCAGATCCAGAAACAGCAATTGCAGGCATTTAAGCAGCACACATGTCTCTGTAAGACCTACAGTGAGAACGAGAGAGCCTAGTATGGCACCATGTAGCCCAGGAGCCAGGGGAATTTGTTGGGCCACCACAACTTTACTTTTTGAATCTGCCCAACTCAAACAGATAGGAACTATTACCTATTGAGCCAAACCAGTAGAGCATGCTTAGCCCATGCACAGGACCAGCTTCTCCCATGTAACAGATCTGCTTTCTTTTCTCTAAACACATAGCAGTAGCTGTCGCCAGGCCAGTAGTTAACACTTACCTAGGGAGTGGTTTGCTTTGTCTTCAGTCAGAAGGCTTTCAAGGTTTCCACCACCAAGGAAAGCAGCCTAACCATCTGAACAGGGGCAGGGAAATAGCCCAAGTATGGAAAAAAGGAGACAGTGCATTACAAACACACTGGATCATTGAACTGAATTCATTTCATGGTACACAGTGCCTGGGACATCAAAGCCTACAGTGTGTTCTCCCAGAAAAAAAGAACAGCACTACAGATGTAATAAAAATACATGTTGTGGCTCACTTTGAATGAAAAAGAAAAGAAAAAGTGTTTTACTTTACATCATTAAACACAAGAATACAGCATGTGGAAGTACTGAAGTAGTCACATGAGAGAGATATTTATGTTAAAAAATCTCTAACTGTCACACAACTCAGATTATTATTTCTTTTTTCTTCTTTAAGGATAAAAATTTGCATAGAAAATGGAGAAAATATTTGGAGGATAAAATTAAGGAGGAGGAACAACACGATCCTCAGTGCACATCTTCCCTAAAGTTTTGAAAGAAACTGGGAAGCAAAGCAAAGGCAAAGCAAACGCTACTGCAAGTCTCTCAGCAAAAGTCTTCAGGAGCACATGTCTTTGAAGTACCAGAGGGAAGGCTCAATCCTATTACAGCCCTCCTGAGGAAGTGTTAATCTTCTAGACAAAGAAACCAAGGCTCACTTTTTATGAACTCCCATGTATTTTTGATTGCTTCTGGCTTGGTTTATTTGTTTCTTTAAGGCTCATCAAACCTGATTTTATTCTGAACCACTAAACCTACAGTTCAAACAGAAAACGGAAGCTGCTGTAATATATCAGGACACTTTCTTTTAGGAACGGTGAATTTACAGGGCTATATTTAACCATTATTGATGACATGCTGGCATTGCAGAAACCAATAACATAGCCCATTGCCAAAAATGGCACTAGGATTTTATTCCTGATTTAGAAATTGCTGGTCATGGCCAAGAAAAAAACAAAAAGACTAAAAGATGGTTTGTGGGTTCGTAAAAAAGGATGCAAGAATAAAGGCAGAGTTCTAGGAGATAAGCTATACTGACAAAATGTAATCCGTTTATGTTGGAATTAGAAGGATTCAAGGTTTTCTGGTGCTTTAGGGTACATTTATCATAAACAAGTCAAAGTTAGTATAATGTCGTGGCACTGTCCATTGGGAGAAATTTGCAAATCAGGCCCTTTATTAGGATTACTGTTATTACTTTAAGGGAAGGCAATTAAATCCAAACTCTGGGCTTCTTCTTGTTTTTATCTTCCAGAGACAAATGAACAACTTTTGGTTGGGGCTTTTTCTTTTCTTTTTCTTTTTTTAAAGTATGAAACCCGACTATTGGCCTTGACTGAAGCTGAATTCAGTTCCTTTCTTGATGCTGTGCAGTGCACTTCCGGGCAGTTTTTGCAAGCTCTGACTAGCACACAGCATTTGCTGTCCCTCCAACAAAACAGAAAATGTATTTGTAAGCTCATTACTACTAGAATAACAGCACAGACTCGATTCACAGCTTGTTCTTGCAGCGATGATGAAGAAAATTTACATTATGAACAAGGGGAAAACCACAGTGATCAATTTCTGTTCTATTTAATCAGATTTGGGTTTTTTTACGTTTCTGTGTGGATTCATCACAACAGATGTTTTCATCAATTCCACCTTCTTACAGAAAGGTTGGGAGGTCCCAAAGGCAAGCTGTCCCAAAGGGAACAGTATGTGTCTTACACAAACCCACACCCCTGCTCAGGAGGCCTTCAACCTAGGTTTAAAGTCATTTTGCATTTCTTTTTCCTTTGCAAGGATCAGTGATGCATCATTTGCCATGCTCACTGTTGCTCTTGTTGACCAGGGGACTGGCTGCTTGTGCTTTGCCTGCTGTTTCCCCTGGGGCTGAGCCTTGCTACCAGGACATGCATCATCCTGCTCACCATTGAACAAGAAATGCTGTGTGCAGCCAACCCTTGGAGGAGAAAGATTTCCAACTTCCACGTGGGCTCCTGCTGGTCTCTCAGATGAGGGTCAAGACTTAAAATGTAACAAATGCATTTGTTGTGGTGCTGGTGCTGTTCTGCTTGTGCACTGCAAGCTGCTCAAGTCGGATATTAAGTGAGGAAAAACTGCACCATGGAATTTAGTTATTACATTAATTTGACTTTGTTAAAACAGCAAAGGGGAATAAAAAAGATATACGAGAGCAGCTTCAGACATAAACAAGGAGTGTATCCCATTTTGGACAGCCTCACGCGCTGTGTATGGCACAACATGTAGTTTTCTTCTTTTTGTTTGTTGTTTTCAGTTCAGGTTTTATCCAATTATATATCTATTGTGTGACAGGCCTGGCATGAGCGATCCCATTTACAGGAAATATTTCTGAGATCACAGGCCCTGCAGGCTAAATGCAAACACTGGAGCAGATGGTAACTGATCCAGTAGAGCTGTACCTAGGGGTGCTGGAAGGGGGAAAAGACTTGGAAAGTAAAGCTGCTAACAAAATAACCTCACATTATTAAAATCTACAACCACATCAGCCCAGTGAGCAGCTAGGGACCTCATTAGGGATACCTCTGACCACTGCTGCCGACCTGCTCATAGCAAGGGTCTGGGGTGGGAGGGAGGACAGGCAAAGAGGGTGCGTGGATATAAAATGACTTCCTACCTGCCGGAGAGGAATGCAAAGAGGGCAAAGGGGGTGATTACCACCAAGTAATCACTGTTGAACAGAAGCAAAACTCTTGGAAGAGAGACATGAGAGCTAAATGTCAATCCACCCTTTAACACAGTCATTCCCAGGCTCTCCTTTTGGCACGGCCAGAGGATGTTGAGACTACCACTGTGAGACAAGCTCCCTTCCCTTCATAACAACACAACGTCTGGGCCTGGGCTGGGCCCACTGATGCTCCTATTCAAGAAGATGCCCTCTAATCTGTAATGCATCTTGTGTTTACAGCAGCCTGGGCTGAGGCCAGGTCGGCACGAGGAATAGCTGGCCAGTGGAACTATGGCAGCATAATCACACAGGCGTGCTCAGCCAGAGCAAATGCCATTTATCCTGGGGGAGGGTGGGGATTAAGGAAGGAAACCTGCATCAATATGTTCTCTAGCACTTTCTTACAGCAAAACCCACCCTTTTGAAGATAAATCTGAATTTATGCTAAGGTTATAAAAGCACTGTGATGAGAAATCACATCCTGAATGAACTGTACTATAGCAGGAAAGCAATTCAACCACACACCTGCAAAACAGGTAACTGCCTCCCTATGTATTTAAGTAGCATCTATCACAGTGAATTTCCAACCTTGACTATGACAGTATCCCAGAATAATGACAGTAACTTTGGTTTTAAACACTTGGGAAGCTCAGGGAGATTGCATGATAAAAGTGAGATTCCAGACCAGTAAATGGGAAGAGCTGACCAAAGCCCTTGAGAAACACTGACTCATTCACAATCACTATTTTAAAGGTTGGTAAAAGTTACATCACTTCATAAGGCAGAGTGCAAAATATCAACTTTATTTGCTGGAGAGGGACTAATTATGTCCACTTACCTATGTTAATTGTAGTGTCTTTTCTTTCCTAAGTAAGGTTTCACTAAGCTAGAGGTGGTCTCTCAACTATGCCTATATGTATTTTTTATACTTCTGCTCTTGTCCCATCCCCTTTGGGATCTGTGGCTGCTTCTTGCTCATGTAGAGATTTATCTTGCCATCCCACTGCCTTCTGTGCTCTTTCACAGATCAAACACATGGTGTTCACTCCAATTTTCCTTGTGGGAGATGTTTCCACACCACAGGGCAGTCCCCTGGACTCCCTCTCAGACGGGTCAACTGCTTTTTTGTTGGAAGCTGGGCACAGCATCCAGCTGAGACTTCACTAGTGCAGAGTCTCTGTATAAAGGTTGCTTCACATGGCTTCTACCTCACTCCCCTTTGGAATGCAAAAATAAGCCTTGATTTACATGAACAGTCCAGTTTTACCAGGATCCTCTAACATAAACCCCCCTGCTGCTGCAGAGCCCTGTTTAAATCAAGAGGCTGTCACATGGGTGAAGATGTCTTAAAGAAAGATCAGGATGTAACTCTGTCACAATTATTATGATTTGGTAACATTCAGCAGCTGTGGTTTTTTGCTGCAGACATCAGTTTTATAGCTGAAACTGTTCCTTCAATTTTTTTGCAAGAATGTTTCACTTTTTTTTGGTCATTGTTGTTTCCTGGACTCCTAAATATAGCCAAGTGGAATAACTAGCACCTCTGTAAACTGCTGGTTAAATGCCACGCTGAGTTTCATTTTGCACTCTGGAAGGCCATTTAAAACACATCAGACTTGTAGAGCCCAAAATTTAGGAAATTATTTACTTCTAATGGTTAGAATAACTTCTAACCATTTCCTCAGGCTTTTTTGCTTTTAATACACATTAATGCTATTCCCACCAAATAAAAGCATGGCCTGAAAAATACCAGGTATCAAAATAACTGGCACATCAAAACTTAAAAAAACAAAACTGAGAAATTAAAAACTGGAAAGGTTTTCCTGCTGTCAGGAGCTGCTTTGTCACCAGGATGTTAAATAGCAAGTGGACCACTTTGAGTTTCATGGGAAATTTCAGGCAAAGCCACAGATGCAAACTCACTGACAGCAAATGCAGACACTGCTGCACTTAACCTTATGGAGCAAGGTTCATTAATGTCATTATTTAGTATAAAGGCACATTACTTCAAAACTAAAACCATCATGGAATTGAGTATTACATTTCTGCCTGAAGGGGAAGTAGGATGTCCATCCATCTCATTTCTCCACACCACAAGATGTAAAATGGTGAATGGCATGGTCATTGGAGGCAAGGCATGGATCCCTCACTTCACCCTGAAAAAAAACCCCATGCACATAACAGAAAGCTGAGGTACAGGGCTCAGTACTAGAAAACATGGTACGTGCTTGGTGATCCATAAGCCTGTGCTATATCCCTTGATTCTCATGTCATTTAAAAGAATGCAAGCCCTGATGTCCCTTTGAAGACTGCCTGATCTACAGAGAGTAAAACTTGCTTATTTATTCAATTTTCTGTCAACATTTCAAAGGAATTATCATCCCCATTTTGCATCAACTAAGCTGTTTGCCTAAGGTCAAAGAGTGAATTAACATTAAACTAGATTACAGAGTATCGTGGTTCCCATTCCTGTGGTCAACCAGCTAGCATCTGATTAGGTCACCCCAGTACATTTAATTTAAAAAGAATGCTGAATCTAACACTCTGCCTATGAAGTGCTCGGGCCTTCAATAAAAATCATGTGAAAGTGAGAGAGGGAACAATAAACAATGTTTCTAAGTCTCAGTAACTTGCAAACCCAAAAAGACAAAGAGCCATGCAAAGTACTGCACTGAAATACTGACATTTTCTGAGAAAAAAAAAAAAGCCAGATAAATACTCTCTCATGCTCTTTGGGCACATATGCAGCCTGCTGAGTCTGACCATTGCTTCAACCAGCGAGTAGCTTTGGAAAGGCTCAGCAGCTGCTCTCTGATAGTCCCAGCAGTCCTCGGCACCTGCAAAGGCATCACAGCCTGGTCAGAAGGAAGGTGTAATGAAAATTAGGTAGAATGAATACCACTCAAAAGGACTTCCTGTATTTCTCAGCTTTAAAACAGAAGATGGGCTACAGGACCTATTCAGACACACATATGAAAAGAGTCTCTTTTAGAAACACCAACTGGCCTGTGCTGGAAGGGAGGCTGGAAGGGTTTTACGTTATGAACTGCGTTCACCTTCCAGGTGTTGATGAAATCTGTAACATCAAACAATGAAGATCTTTGCTAATTTTTTGCATTTGCTGAAAGGGCTGGAGCTTCTTGGGAGAAACACGTATTTTTTCAAGGCACAGCTATTGCTTCTGTTACCACTGGCAAGCCAGCAAAACAGTTGCTGGCCCAAACCAAACTGTAGCACCTCACACACAAGCACTTGTACCCCTGTGAATTTAATCTTCTCAAACAAAACCTGATCTCAGAATTTCTACTCTGAAGCAGCAGGAAACTTAGAGAGATTTTGCTGAAAATAGATATCCAACATCATTTGTTGACGATTCCAAAAATCAAATAGCCTCCTGTACCTGTTTGATTATTTAAACAATGCTTCTTCAGTCTGCCTGCCAAGCTAAATGTTTCTGAAGTCACAACTCAGACAACCACTAAGTAACATAAACTGTGAAGACAGGTCCTCAGAAGCCCAAAACCAAGCTCTGCAGCATATCCACAGCAAAAGAATAGAGCTTGCCTTTATGTGGGATTACTGAACAGCAGCTATTTCTGAAGTCTTCCATGAGTGGCCACTCTTCTTCTGCAATAAGAGTGCTTTGTTCCTCTTTCGCCAAAACCAATACTGGAATACCCTAAAGACTGTCCAGAAGCAATGTGGCATCTTTCCTAAAAAAAAGACTACTGGTTCATGGACTTGTTCAGGAACAGCTGCTCCTCCATACCTGTTTCTGAAGGACAGGTGCATAAAGAAATCCTAGGAAATCCCTTATCAAAAATGTCAAGCTTTGGACATATACAGATATGTCAGTCACCCATATGCAGGTCATTGGGTACCAGATATGAGCAGTGGAGGTTAACCAACTGACCTTGATAAGCTCTACGAAAAGCTGTAGGGAAATCGGAAGAACAATCAATACAAAACCTTAAAGATCAAAGAGAAGAGTCTCTCTTGGCAGAACCAACGGCTTTCCAAAGGGTTTCTGTGAAGCATTCTCTGTAGTATCACCTTCCAGCTTGGATACAACCAAATCACTGGTGATTTTCACGGCCTATTGGTCTGCATACATGTGACCCCCCACGAACATGCCTTTTCATGCACAAAATGGTATTCTTACATGGAAAATAAGCAATTTATTTTGCATATAAGTTCAGTCTTCATGTACAAAAGTTAACATGGAAACAAGTACATGAAAATTAGGGTCATGTTTTCTGAATTTAATTCCAAGAGTACAGTGAACAAGGAATAGCAAGAAGACACACTGATCAGCTAAATATAAGTCATTAAGTATTAAGACAATGCTTTCTCTTCCTACTCTTGCCTCTATGAAGACCTTTCTTAATTCAGCAGTTAGCTACATACCCACTTGCCTTCAAAGCATCCCACAAAGGTTTGTGAATGTGTAATAAATGCAGAAGACATGCCTCTCATAGGCTGCATTAATAAGGGTAGGGTTGCATTTCAATCAAAGGAATGATAATTACATTCTTAAAGAAACTTTTCTTAATGGGCAAGCAGCAATGAAAAAGAATGTATTCATGCATCTATGCAATGTGGTCTCTGTCCATGAGGCTTAACAGTTGCATGAGGAGGATGTGGGATGCCTTTTCTCCTGTCCCGCTCCCCTAGCTCACACACCTCTAAAAGATCCTACTATTGCAGGTCTACAGGTCTGTTGGTAATTTCACCAACCAGTTTTACCAAGCCTCTCCTCCAAACTCCCACACAGCAAAAGTATCCACCTTGCATCTTCATCTTGTATGCTAGCATGGAAGAAAGCTTGGGAGCTACCAATACACCCATAGCTGTTTTCCACAAATCTGAAGAACACAATCAGCTTAATTGTTTCCTTGAAGCCAGATCATCCTTTTCCTGTGGCCTAATTTAGACTCCACATTAAAAGCATGTAAAGCTAATAGTGGAAAATCACTCATAATTGAACTTGCAAAATATTGAAACTATTTCTTGTTAAACAATCTCAAATTCTACTTCTTTTTTTTCTCACACAGGCAGTTTCCTACTTCAAATGGAAAACACTATAGTAATGACCTACTCAGTTACAAACTCAAGCAGTTCTGACCTGTAGCAACTAGGATACAACCCGAGGTGAAAAGAGACAGCTCTGGGTATTACTCAAAGTGTACCAAGGTCAAGTAAGAGTCTTCTGGGACTCAATCACACCCGTGAGTACTGCAGACCTTCTGAGACAAAAGCAGTACATGACAGAAGAGCACAGAGGCAACAGCAGGAGGCCAATAAACATTGGCCTTTTACTGAAAATGAGCAGCTGTTGGGTGTTATGATAAGCCACTAAAGTAATGCTCTCTACTGCCAGTGAGTAAGCAGTTTCAGAGCATGCTTAGTAGAGGGAATGTTATACTAGCAACACGCCCAATTTTGAAACATGAAGCATCTTCAATTTAGGAGGAGAAACTGAAGTTATGATACACTCAGTAGCCTGTCTGTCTCAGGCCTCAGGGCCCAGGTTGCACCCAGCTGATGATGCAATGTTCACACATGGACTGGCACCCAAGGAGCTAGTAAAATGCCACCAAAGAAGAATTCTTAATGGGTTCCCATGAAACCCAGGACCTGTACCATCCATTCTTCAGCACCATCTACTGGTACCGCACCTAGCATCAAACTATTTATTTGCCAATGACCCCACCACATCCAGGGTCACTGTATCACTACCAACAGCCTTTCCCACATGGCAGATACACCCCAATGACACTTCTGGGACTTACCAAACTCCATCCCATGCTGAGACACCTACAGCTTAGACTTCAATCAGCTCATATGATACTGGGGGCCTGGGCTGAGGCTGTTCCAGCTGAACAAATGAGATGACGTATTTCCATGGCCAAGATGTTCTTGACCATACATGCAATACTGACCTATAAATATTCTTGCATCTGCTGACCACAGAGTTCTATCTGACAAGTGCTATCTTTCTTCCTCTTCATGGCTCTATCATCATTTGGGCTTCAGTCACATCTAAATGGAATCATCACACTTGAGTGACTCAGACAACACCCCTTCAGTCATTCAAGTGTGGCTTCAGGAGAATGAGAGACAAAGTGTAAGGCACAGCAGCATCCCCAAGAATGGCATGTACACTAACCACATACAAGCATACTGGCTTTCCATAGGAGAAGTGCAGACCATCCCTGCTGAGCCCCTCCCAAAATGGAAAGGTACTTTGGTCTCACCATGCAGGGGCTGAGCAGCACTTGTACAACCAGCCCCCTGCAAATACTGGAAGCATGGGTTGCAGCTGGTTAGGCTGCTTCTGGAAAGCAAAGCAGTTGAAGAGAATGCTCTTATTAATAGAAAGAGGCTTTCTGGAGCCACATGGACAGTTCTGGAGACCAGAATGAGTACAATGCACATGCTCTCATCTCTGCTTCAGCATCCTCATGCTGTTGTTTCACTGTTGAATCTTGGCAAACTGTTGACAGGGGTTTCAAAGAGAAGTTTCAAGTCTAAACACACTCCTGAATCCAGGCCCTTAGTAGTTGTTTTCTTGCACAAGAGAAAAGAAGAGGGAAAATATGAAATAAAAACCCCACTGCAAGCCCTTTCCCAGGGCACAGGCGCAATCACCCAAAGAGCTGATGCCCAGCCAGTCCCGTACCCTGCCCACCCACCGAGTTGCTCTCACCATCCCTCCGCCTGCCACCAAATGCCACTCTACCAGATCGGTCAGCACCGTTTCATTTGTGTAAATGGTGGTTGCGTGGGTGCTGATCAGCACCTCCGATCTCCTGGAATGGATGTCCTGCTGCAGCTGGTCCTGACCTACCTAATTTTTAAGCCTGAACATGGTATTTAAACATACAATACATAATGTAGGCAGAAGTGATTTTCATCCTCTGATACCCGTGTTTTTTTCCTGTTTGGCTCAGTCATTTAAAGGAACAACTTTCTCCTTGAACTCTAATCATTTGTGAATGAATTATTAAAAGCCTGACTTTACAAGCAGATTTCCTTTCATATACAACAGAGCACAAATAAAAGAGGAAACTGATTAAACAGGGAACATGACAGTATTCGCTTGACAGCATACTTTGTAAAAGCCAAATTGGGCATGTGTGGTGCACGTGTGCACATCTGCGGGTGAGGAGGGGTGGTTTCTTTCTTCAGTCTTCTCATTTAGAATAACAGTGTGCTGTTCTGGCACTTTTAATTTTAACACATCCAGCTAACTATGATTTTTTTTTATATATAGTTGGTAGTTCCTCTTTAGAGATCAAATATTTTAGCTTGCATTTATTATTTATTTCTATACATTTATTTTGAAGTAATGGAGCTTCAGTTGCATTCTTGAATGGCTTGCATTTCATCTCCAAAATCCTAATAACTCTGGAATATATAACTTACTCCTTGTTGCAAACAGACTCTAGATTATATTCATAATGAAAACTGAGGGGCACTGCCAGCTCTATTGTGAAAAGTCATGGCAATAAGATGTCTGCATTTTGCAACTTCATGTATTTATTCAAGACCAATAAAAGACTTTTGAAGTAAACTAAAAGCATACAGTACCTTGAAGTTATTAAAAAGAAGTAAAATAGCTAAAAATGCCTATTTTTTTTTTTTGTGTAAAAGCAATAATGTTTATAACAGCAAGAATGTACCATGAATGGGAACATATTCGAGTATCTCCATGCATTAAAGCAAAGCTGCTCTTGGGGTGATGGGCACATTGGACCAATCAGAGTTTTCATGTCCAGCCACTGCATATGATGAGGCTCCTACTGATGACAGGGGGGCCAGAGTCATCTGCCCGTGGTGCCCCTGTGTTACCTTTGCACCAAAGACTTTGCCTTCAAAGAACAATTTAATCCAAAACATAGCTGGCAGAGTTCCCTTGGCTCTGTGTGCTTTCTGCAAGACATTTTTTTTCAGATCCTTTCTGCCCGTTTCTGTGGCAGGCATACAGACTCAATAACTTACACATTTGTGTGTGTTAGATACTATCAGTTTCCTATATGAATCTCATTAAAAATAATAATAAAAATATTAATGAGGAACATGAACATACCAGCCAGTATGCTTTCAGAAAATTACAAATCCATGCAAGAACATGATGACAAGATTATCTGAATAAAAATAACACTCGCATAATCCAAGCCTAGGAAATGATTCCTCTGATATTACCATCACAAAACACTAAGGCTGATTTCTTTGGTACAAAATAGGACTGTGAATCTGAATCTATACAGCTACCCAGAATGATAACAGTTGTCATATATATGTCAGAGATATATCATAATCTCTGCATTCAGAGAACCTGCACAAGCCTACTCATCACCCAATGCCAGCTGAGGCTCACCAGGGGAAGCACTGTGACGCCAGTGCCTTGCCCTGACCCCCGGCACTGAGGTGAGTTCTAGCCACAGTGAGTTAAGGAGGGGACACGCTGCCAAAGGGATATACCTGATACCAACTGGCCAGATCATGTACCCAGTTACCAGCTAACAGCACAGAGTAGACAGCATGTATCTTTTCCAGCATGCGATCCTGCAACCTCAAGTGACGCTGATGTCCAAGGACTGCTTGCCAAGACACTGACTGCTGCACTTGGCCCTGGGGTCATACATCAAATGTTCACATGCACTGACAGATGTTTATGTTGGTCATCCTGATTTAACTCTCATTACATCATTTACCAAGCTACTGATGTTATCATAAATGACTAAACAAGCCAGCAAAGGAGACTTGAATACGAATTTGATTCCCTCGTGATACGAGGGCATTACACTCCAGACTGCGTCCTGCTCTTAAATCAAATTGAACAACTGTACAGATTCTTTAATTCATTGAATTCTGTATGAAAAAGAGCATTTTTGCTTTATCATTTTTCCTTTTTTTTCCCCAGAAGACTGATTTCATTCATCATTTGACCACTGCAGGATGAATGATAATGGGAAAAGATAATGCGAGGGGGGTGGGGGGACAGACTTTGAATCACAAATTATTGGTATAAAACTAAAAACACTTTTGTACGTTAATTAAGGAGCCATTCAGGATGGGGCTCATTTCAGCTGTCTTAATTCCTGAATGTCTACTGCATCATTTAGTGCTTCTACTCCCTTCTGGTTTGTGTCTAGACTATTTTAACATACCAAAAATAACTAAAAGTTTTGAGGGAGCAAAATTAATAAGCAGAGGAAGTCCTCATCTAATGTGTACATAACATGCTTGCTGCCTGCCACTGAAATACAGTCTTACTCTCAAATACAAGGGGTTAAATTTGAACTCCATGACCGCCTCCCTGCTCACTCGGTTGTCATTAAGTGTGGGGAGGGAATAGGAAACACTTCACACATCTTGTTTTCCGCTTCTAATATATTTTTGAGTTTTCTAGTACATGCTTTACTTGGATGTGTAATCACTGTGGAATGGCTACTATACCCTTGCTACACTGCATAATACTTTCCCTTCTTCCTTCTGTAGGACTCCCCATGAAAATAGGCACTTTGTATTTTTGGCCCTAAGGACAGAACATGATGTACTGTCTCTAGGAAAAATAAATAAATAAATAAAAAGAAAATCATTAAAACATTTTCCACTACTTAAAAAAACCCCAACACATGAAGTACTACTGTATTTCTTTTACACACATGACCTCCTAGATAGACGTGTGCATCCACACACACAAGCAAATGCATTCAATTTTCAATTTAGCTATTTATAGAGCTCTATAATTTTTCCTGGTTCAAGTTTTAGTAAGCCTTCCCTGATGGGGTTCAGCTCACACAGTTTTACAGCCCTTCATTTTGCTCTGAGTTCATATACGTGGAACACCCTCCTCCTAGAATCGCGTTTAGGATCCATCCCCACCTCCTCCTAGAATCCCATTTAATGTTTTGCCGATTAAATTGGACAGTTGCTTTATTGAACTCATCACAAAAACCATTGGGTTTATTTTTTCCCAATGAGCCATAAGTGTTCTGTCAGCTTTTCTTGCAATCTCCTAGCACCAAAGCTCATGGATGCAGTTGTATCCATCTACAACCACCCTTTGTTTGCTGATGTAACATCTGACACACATCTACAGGGTCTTAGCAGAGTGCTACATAAAGGTCTTACAGCCATGCTGTTGCTTCGTTAAGTAGGAGCAATGAAGGTATTGGGAATATAAGAGAGTCATGGAGCCTTCCAGCCAAGCTCACAGCAGCTCTAGAAGTTGGGCATCCACACAATGCTGTTTGTTTGCTCCAATTCCAGTAAGATGAGCAACAAGACTGAAGTGCTCAGAGACCTCAAGGCAGGGAAAAACCTTTTCTCACCCTGGAGTCAGTGTACTCTTCAGTCCCCTTCTATTTCAGCAAACTGTCTTGTCCCAGCGTGAAGGATACCCCAGGCTGATATAGGACACTTGGGTCTGGTGATACTTCACCTCTTCCCATCCCCTTTCCTGCCCTCTGGACTAGGGGGCAAGGCTGAACTTCACTGAAATCCAGCAAGCTCCTGCTGTGTGAATGCCCACTGACAGTTAAATGCCCATTTATGTAACTTCCAATTAAGCTCTGCTTTCTTCTGGAAAGAAATCACCCCCTGCTGCACCAAGGTGTGGTGCTGGAGCACACAGGCATGCAAGAAACAACAAGAGTGAAACAACTAATTGCCCCTCTCTTGACTTTACATAGCTCAGCTTACTTGGGCCAGAGGCATACAGCCTGCATTAAGGACTGAGAGGTAGAGCTCAGAAAGCAAAATGCTATTAAAGCAAAAACCCATGAGGCAGATAACAGCTTGCTGCCAGACTTTTCAGAATTTAAGTGTTGATTGTTCAGAATTTATGCCTAGATTTTTCTTAAGAATGCAATTTCCTGGCACATGGTACAAGTTGCTCTAGACCTGCATGTCAGCACAACAGGCATCCTGTTGCAAAGGTTATTATGGAACTATTGAATGTTTTCATGCCAAATTTGTCCAAATTAAACCGAGGGGAATGGAAATACTTTCCCTGGATAGGTGGTAGTTGCATTAGGTGGATTTGTTTATAAGGAGAATAAAAGTTAAAGCTAAATATAAAAGCAGATATATCATAATATTGTCCGAGAACTTGAATAACATGTCATTCAGCCTGCGTGCTATGGAAAGAACATGAAGGTCAAGTCTAAAATAAGATCAGTGACTGTTTGACAATAGAAACATGTAGGAGGCAGAACAGGAGAATTTTCCACATTTTTTTAAAAGACTTTTTTTTCCAAAAAACATTCTTGCCTCCCTTGCAATGTGTCTGATGCAAAACCCTGTTAACTTCATGCAAAACATACTGCTGAATTCAGCATGCTTTTGATCACCCCCTAGTAAACCTGCATTAGTCATTTGTGCCAACTGCTTACTTTTTGCGTTATGCTCAGTTGGGAAAATGAAAGAAGGCTGCTCTGTTGCATCTTTGGTTTTAGAGAGTTTCACTTTCTGCTTCAACCCTCTCATCCTGCTTCCCTGGAAGTCAGCGTTCAGTTAGGCTCATTACCTCTTAAAGGTAAGCATATCTGGGTTCTACTGGGGAGCTAACAGAATCCCCAGCAAGATTAAAAAAACCCAAACCACTACTTTGAAGTACTCCATAAAATTCAAAGCATTCCTTTTTCATTTTATTCACCCACTAAAACCTGAGGTGAAGATACAGTGCTGGGGATTTGCCATTTCCAAAAGTGTAACCAATGTGGGGATTTCAGCCCTTGCCCTGCTCTGGGCTAACACACCCCTCAGCAAGTCTTGCAGGAGAAACAGAGAACTCCCACCCTCAGCCTTGACAGAGTCATCCCATGTACTCTAGTTTTACTTCAGTCAGTGATGTCAGAGGCACATTTCTCTTTCTCTCCCATACTCACTTTAATAGAGTTACAGCCACCTCCCGGTAAAAAGTATTAGGGCGAATGCCCTAATCCCCCTTCTCAACAATCCCACTGACAAAATGCCATGACTTCAAAGCAAAAGCAGAGACAGAAACTAACCCAAGGCCAAGGTCTGAAGGCAGCTGCCCTACCTTTTCTCCTGAGCTGTAGCAGACAGCAGACAGTCCATGCAGTTTATAGAGCTGATGTTAACACATGCATTGCCAGCACATCACTCTGCAGGAGGACTCTCAGGGCTTCCAGGAGGAGGAAGGGTCTGGGGCAGAGGAGGGATATATGGGAGTACAGTATCCTCTCCATAGCTCCTCCAGCCTATCTTTGCTTTCTGGAGACTCCACATCAAAGCTCAGGAGAATAAGGGTTGCCAGCTGCCCTTTGGCCATCCTCTTGCCACTGAGCATTCCCGTATTTCAAGTGGGAGCTCATGTCAAAATGAGCCATGTGATGCTTTCTTATTTCTTAAGCACAAAGATGCCTCTCTGGAGCAGCAGCGGGCAGAGGGAGGGAAGGAAGTGGTTTGCAAGGTCTCTGTCCAGGGGAGGGTTTGTCTCCTCTGAGAGACATCTGATAAGGCTGCAGGAGAGGTAGAGCAAGGAGCCAGTGCCTTGCAGCCCACCAGCCTTGCCGGGGGGTCACGAGGGCTACCAGACACAGCCTGGCCCAGAGCCTGCTGTGGGGCAGGGGGGCTGCAAGACAGGCCCTGCTTGGGTCCACGCTTCCTGGCCCCCTTCTGCCTGACCTCCAAACCCTAGGGCAGATGCAGCCAAAATCAGTATCACGCTGAGGGCTGGCACACGATGTCTTTGACTCTAATGATCCCACTGGGAATGCAGTATTGTTCTGACCCTATTAACAATAATTTGCATGTTGTCTAATGGCCCTGGAAGGAAAAAAGTAGAAATAAAAAGGGTGGCAGGCCCTGAGGGAGGAGAAGAGGAAATGGGAGTGCTGCCATTTTCTTTTGAAAACTGGCAAAATAAGAAGGCTGAGTTTCTGACAGAGCCAGAGGTAAAACTAGTCATTGCAAAATTATTTAATATCTAACTTAATCATCCAGCCTTCATCACTTCAGGGCAGGGTTTTGAGAACCTGGGCCACTTTGGCTACGCTGAAGAGGTCTTGTCAACCAGCCTGGTAGGGATGCTTATTTTAGCAGGATCCCAAGTCTCTCCCAAGGCACTGGCGACAGCAGCCTTTCATGATGAGGAGCTGCTCTCAACAAAAGGGTCTGAACTACAGAGACAAGGGATGTCTACACACTGCCTTTCTCCATCATACTTGGAGACTTTCATATAAAGAACAGTCAGTAACACCAAGCTGCCACAATTCCAGTCTATTTTTTCTTTTCCTTCTTTTTGAGAGAGAAGTTTCTACAGGGATCAAAGTGTCCTCAAAACCAAACAAGCTGGCTGTCCATCCCTTCCAAGAGAACAGGTAGTTTATTTCAGCTGTCAGCGACTGCAAACCAAACAGCTCCTATCTCACTGTCAGTTTTAGCTCTAGGCCAGTTATTAAAATTAAACAGTTTCGTTTGTGAGAATGATGTATTTTTGTCTGCAGGGTGGGAAAGAAAGGAGGCAGAGGGAGGGAAAAAAGAGAGCAGGTTTTCTGAAACAAACCCTAAACCCATTTACACAGCCTAACAGCATGCCAGTGCTGCCTCTTCCATCAGCCCATTAAAATGCCACAGAGGTCCCTGACTGCAAGATGTACCACCATGTCCCAAGCATCCTTCTTGCTGGGTTGGGAAAATAAAATAAAATAATAAAATTAAAAAGGAAAAAAATCCCAGCTGCTTGCAAAATAAATACACTATTCTGCTGTGAAACAACAGCTTCAACAGGTGAAAAAAAAGGTACGAAGAAATGCCTTGACAGGCTTCCCCACCACTCATGCCACCCAAGCTGGGGAGCAGAGCTGGGAGCTGCCCCTCTCATGGTGTCACCCCCAGGGCTGAGGCACAGTTTTACTGGACAAACCTGAACAGCCTGGTGTCCCACCAGGACCAGCTTCTAGAAAGCCACCGTGATCTTAGTGGGACAACACCATCCCTGGCCCTGGCCCACACAGGCACTGTCAGAGGGACGTTTGTAAGCATTCCAGGCCAGGTTCCCCTTACAGCAAGGCCAGCTAGGGAAGCTGAGGAACATCCTCAAGGCAAAACCCAAGGCTCCAGTTTTCCATCACTGCACAGACATGCCCAATCATCCACTACAATCAAGGCTTTGTATTGCACTTTATAGATCCCTTTTTGGGTCTGCCCACATCATGCTCACTCTGTATGAGGCTGGATACTGCTGGTTTTAATGTCCATACTGGAAAAAAAATAGCTACTGACTATAACTGGGCAAGGATTTCACACATTCAGTCCCAAGCCAAATACGTGAATTTTCTACTGCAGGAATTTTCTACTGCAGACAGCCATGAGCTACTGCAGAAGCTTGAACAGATTCCAGGCCAGCTCATTTACTTGTAGCCTTGATTGCCACCTGACAATTTGAGTGGCTGGTTTTATTTCCTCCCTTGCCTGTGTGCCCTGCTGCCATGCTCCAGCCCCACTAGGAGGAAAGCCTTTCCCCTGCCCAGGCTTCATGGCAGCACAGCTATTTATGGCAGATCTTGGCAATGCAACTGGTCAAGCTGGAACCTGAAAACAACACAGGTGTAAGGCCTCCTTTGTTGTTATATTCGAGACCTTTTGCAGCAGATGAAGGATTTGATATTTAGACAGCATGATCTACTGTGATTTGCCAGATGATTTCAGGAGAGGGGCTTTGGATATGTTTACTTGAACTAAAATTTGCAGATATTTGGAGCATGATGTAGGATTTGCTTCTGTTACAAACAAGGAGTTTTTAGGGTTTTTTAATGTCATTTTTACTTGAGAAGTTAACATATTTTACTAACGTACAACACTGATCATCTTATTCTGCTAATGGAAATGCCAACTCCTTTACTGCTGTATTCAAATTTGTCTTTGAATTGTTTTTCGTTCTTCTTTCTCTAAAAAAAAAAAAAAGATTAGAAATAGGGTTCTCTATTGCACTTTATAATACATGGTTTGAACATGTGATAAGTATTCTTAAGAAAGGAGTTCTTTCCTTTAGAGACAAAGCTGGCAATAGTTATTCCATCATGAAGACATGCTAGACGATCGTCCCAAACCACAGAGGGAGGCATTTTAGCAGCCTCCTATCCAAGGCCTTATCCTGACTTTCCAGTGACTCTTGCAAGTCCCTCCAGAGCACACAACAGAAATTTCATCTCCTAAGCTTCAGTTCAGTAAGACTTCAACCTCATGGTCAAGCCCAAAGACTTGATTACTAATTCCTTTTTCTAAAAAAGAAAAAGTTTTAAAATTGCCTGTATCTGAACACTCAATGAAGTTTGTGAATAGAAGCAAATGAATGCAACGTGCATGAAGATGCTTCTTACAAGTGCGTATAATACAGTTTATTGCTCCTTCTCCTGAAGTGCCACAGAGAGCTTTTACATATGGTGAGAATGGAAAAGGTTGGCCAATTTCCTTCTTGAAACCCTCAATGAACTGTGCTGGTACATAAAGGAAAACACTAGCATTGCCATTTGCCATTTCTCAGACTGCTCACCCTTTTCCTAAATAAAAACTAGAAATCAGTTCCTGAAACTGATCTGTTTCTATCACAATCCTTGCTTAACACATCTAAACAGTGGAGCTGAAAAAGTTTAATCCTAATTTCCATTTCACTTTTTCTTTCTTTGTCCTCTCTCCACTCAGGTCTCACCCCCAGGTAACTTCACAATCTGACTCACTTTGTTCTTTCCCAGGCTAGCAAGCTCCAGCAATCACAAAACGTAATGCTGCAGAACTGAATTTTATTCTAAGCCCCAAATTACAATGACAGACATTTTGTTCAGTACTGGACCCTGTGTGACTTCTTACCAAAAACCATCAGCCCAACTCATGCTAGCATGGTGGGCAATGATACTAACAGGAATACTGATTTCATATCTGGCTAACTGAAAAAGAGAGATATTGATGATTTGTCCCACATCCTATTATGTACCCAGTACTAGAGCCAAAAAGAGGAAGTTAAGTTTTGATTCGCAGTTGCTTTCTTGAACAAGTGTGTGACACCCTCTTTCAAGCACTATGTGGGAAAAAGGGGGCCTTTGCTTTTTGATTTTGGCCCACATACATAAATTACTCACTGAAGTACCCCAAAACCCGCTGAGTTGCCTTGTCAGTCAACGAAACAGAATCATCCTTTTTATGCTTCAATAAAATAGAATAGCAGTAAAATGATGTATGTGGTGAAGGATGCTGACTGTTTCTTTAACTAAACGTGGCAGTTCATAACAGATGTTCAAGAAGCACAGGAGTACAGTGACGTGGATGCTGTTAGCAACACAAGCACATTTACAATTCCATTTACAAAACACATGCAGAAACAAGGAGTTTTCCCCGGATGGATGAGACAGGCAGATCCATACCTGTGTCCCCAGTCACCAACCAGCACCAGGTACTCTGGGGAAGAAGCAATGTAAAAGAGAATTGCATTCCTTGGAGAAAGGTCTACCCTCAGCACCTGGTGATCTCATTTCAGCGCCTGATGTTAAATTTACCCCAAGGTGTGTATGTATGCTCTTTCAAGCAACTTTATTCAAACATAAGTATAGATGGTTTTTGTACATTTATAAATCCCTAAACCTTTTCTGAATGCAGCTTGGCACTTCCACTCACAGCTCTCCCATGAAAACAGTTCCCAAAGGTTAATCATACATTGCAGAAAAGGCTGTGTTTCTCTATTAATTGAAAACCTGTAGCTTTTCCATTTGATCTTGTTTTTCTTGCCGCATGTACAAAGTAAATGTAACTACAATTGTCCAATCAAGTGCCTCTTGCTGTTCCTACTGAAATCAGTGACAACACTTTCTAAAATCAGATTTATTTTCTTGTTCATTAACTGAAAAATCCAGAAACCTGAAAGGAACTTTCCAGCAAGGGTGATTTAGCAAAATCTATCAATATACAATAATTATGACAGCAAACTAACATTAGGATAAAATAACAGAAAATAAATTCCAGACTCCTAGATACATTTGGAAAAGTTATCCGGTTCTGTTGTCTTTTAGGAGCCAAAAAAATAAAGAAACAAACAAACAAACAAAACAAAAGAAAGAAAGAAAAAAAACCCCATCAGATTATTAATGAGACTGAATGCCAGAGTAAAATAAAATCCCTCAAATCTGTCATTGGCATTCATGTTTGCCAAGAAGGCCTGGATGTTAACCTGCTGGGGAAGAGCAGATTTATGGCACTGCACACCTTCATCCATTCTATTATTATATATGAAACGGAAAATAAAACAGGCCAGTACTGCCCTCAGAAATAACCAGTATTTTGCTGCCACTGGGTAACAAGTGTTGTTATTATTATCACTAAACAGGCAGGAGAGCAGCCACGAGGTGCTCATAAATAAATGATTTTAAAAAACCCAACAAACCAAACAGTCTGGGCTCCATCCTACCAAAGACACAAAGGAAAAAAGAACAGGCCAGGGAGGAAGGCAGGAAGGGCCAGACCTAGCACACACCACAGCTGATGGCCGAGCAGCAGCACCCAGGGCCACATCCAGCACCCAGTGCCTGGTGCCAGCAGTGGTGATAGGAAGGGAAGGCCTGCAGAAAGCTGGGCGTCACCAGCCCTCCATGAAGCAGAAGGACAAAAGAAGCAAAGAACAAGGCACCCACCAAATACAATCGTATTTGGGAATGGAAGGGGAATCATGCCTCACCATCGTGCCATGGAGTGCATGGCTATGTGCTTACCCCTGCCCAGCCACAGCCTTCACCATAGCCCCAGTAGACAACAGAGATGGAAATGCAACTGCCAAAACATAGAAATTCACTTTGCCACAAGAGAGTTGTTATTTAATTGATCTATCATGCTGGTTTTTCAGCTACAGCTGCTCAACTGCCAAAACTGCTGACCTGCTTTGGGGCTGCCCAGACCCCAGGCCAGCAGCCAGCACTCACAGCCTCTCTGGCAGCCCCAGGGTGCTAAAACACTGCAGGCTAGCCCAGTGAGGCGGCTGTAGAGTGAGAAGAGTGACAAGGACTCAGCCAGACTGCTGGCAGCTCATGTTAGTGAGCAGAGCGGCATATGGGGAGCCACCATCCACCTCCCTCCACCATCCCACTGAAAGATGGCCCTGTCATCAAGGACACCTGTATCGGGCATGAGGGCTTAATGTTTGCCGGTGCTGCAGGACAAAGTTCCTGTGCTGCCTTAGGAAGCCCAGGCCCTGGTATCTGGCTGCTGAGAAAACGCTTCTGCTCCACATGCAATTTCACACATCACTGCGTAGGTCTTGTGATTCTCCAGCTAGAGCCATGCTCTGCCATCAGAGAAACACTTGTGCCTTCAGCAGAAAAATTCAACTGGATTTTCTTTGTGGATTACTGACTCCAAATTTCAAGCTACATACTCAAAAAACTAAGCTATCACTGCCCAGCAGAGCTGATGCAGCTGCTTGGGAGAGGCCTGTGCTAATGCAGGCACAGAACTAACTTCTTTCTCAATACTGAAAGTAAAGTAAAACTTTTTAATAGGATTGATGTTTGAACTTTACGGTTCTTTGCAAGATCAAGGCAGATGACATCATCTCTATAACAAGACCCCTGGTTCTGAAATTTTAAAGGTCACGGTCAATACTCTTTTTTTCCCCTGATTTTTTCAAGTAAAAAAAAAAAAAAAGATGAGATTTCTGAGAAAATACACAGCCCAAAGCTGCTGCACGTCACAGAGAAAGCTATTACAAATGAAAGGGACTAGAGAACCACAACCATTTTCTCTTTCTGCCCTAGCTCTTCTCCCCCTTGCTTCAGCACAGGTCCCCTACAGAACTGGTTTTTTGCTCTCCAGCAACAGCAAGAAGAAAAATATTTTGATAATATTTTGAGAATTCGATTATAAACCCACAAAGCCACAAAAACTGGCAAAGGACCCAGAAGGTGTAACACTTGAAACTACCAATTCATTTATTTAACTGAGCAGATTGCACATAGTTTCCTTTTACCACTCAAACAGTGACTTGGGGTTAGCCCCACTGGGGATTGAGTCGTTACAAGGCCACATGTCACCGGTAAAAACTCAAAGCCCTCTGCTCCAGCATGGGGCATCCGGCTCCAACCAAGGCACCGTCCCAACCCACACAAGTGAGAGGCTTTTGCCCAGGGCTTGCAAAAGAAGCAATGTGCTGTACTCAGGTGGGTCCCTGGCTGAGCTGCTGGGAGAGTAGTTCCAGAGCATGAAAGGGATGAGGTTTGGGTCAGTGTCCCACACACAGTCACATAGAGGCCCTAGCATCACACTGATATCCATGACCTCCAGCACTGTCCTGAAGGCAGAAGCATTTCATAACCTTCACACAGGAGCTCTGGACCGTTGCGGGACGCAGCAGCTCTCCACACTTCCTTTCCAAGGCATGCTACTGAGCAAAGAGAATTAATGATTTACTAGGAAAAAAAAAAAGAAAAGAGGAAACACAGTGATTAGGGCAGCCAACCCAGGAGAAGGGAAACCTGGGGTCTAGCAGCTGATCCAAGAAGCATTTATTCATTTGGCTGTAGACAGCCACCTGAGAAAATGGACTGTGGGAATTAGACACCCTGGTTCTTCCTTCACCAAATGAAATCTCACCCCTGCAAAAGGACCTGTTGCCAAAGGGGAGGACACCTCAGCAACACCAGCAGCCATCCAGCAGGCGAAGCCTCCTGAGATGTCAGAGATGAGGGTGTACACATCCCTGCCAGGCTGGAGAAGGTTTTATAGGCAAACCTCCTGTTACCTCAGGAAAGGCCTTGACCAAGGAGCCACCAGGAAAAGCAGGAGCTTCTTTCTCCCTCATTGTGTTTGTGCATGAGGATGGTATGTGAGTGGCAGTGGCCAGGCCGGAGGATGCCTGCCAGCTCTGGGACATGGAGGTTCTTGGAAACAGTGTTCCCTACAGTGTGTGGGGCAGCTCCCCTCTCTCAAGGCAGGAGTAGCTTCCAGCTGAATTGGGCAAGAAGCAAATTGAAGCCAGGGACTTCTGCCACCATTCTGGCTAGGCAGGCAAGAACTTGTCTTTCACCTATGGTCCACTTCAGACATCTAAGTCCTTCCCCAAGTCTGGCCATAACTCTCAAACACAACAAAGAACCACAATAAAAGAACAGAATTGGATGAAAACAGCACATTCCTGGTTCAAATGTAAATATTGTAATTTTAAATAATGCCTTTTTGGCTGAATTTTCAACACAATGCTGCTTCTCTCACTTGGGCTTCTTTACATTCTTTACATCAAAAACATACTTGTTTACATGTACATTATAGTGCCTGTGTCTCCTATGGCTCTCATGCTCTTGCTTTTCCTTGAACAGCTCAGGGAGGAAGCCATATGTTGAACTAGAAGCATCCAGAACTGAGCATAACTCCCACATATCTTAGGTTGTGTATCCAAAGAGGGAAGCCATCACTGCAGGACCAACCTGGTTATTTCCCCTGCTCCGGCTGCATCACTTTACTGTTCCCTATGTCAAAGCCAAAAGTCACCAAATACAGCATCCTGCTGCCAAGCCTGTCCTTCTGCAGCTCAAACACCAGGCTCTAAAACATGAAACGAAGCCATTAAGCTGTCAGTCAGAAAGCATGCATTATACCAAGTGCCATGAAATTGCAGAGACGAGCTGGTTCTCCTCTTATTTCTTTTGTAACACAATTAAGATGCTATCAGGCCAAAGTAAAATATTGCGGTACCCTGGCCTACATGAAAATCTTTGAAAGCTGCATTTATTTGCTACCAGAACGTCAAGTTAATAATACAGCCTCAGTGCAGGTAGTCCCCATACGTTGCTTTTTCTGAGTTTCTAACAAACCCATGATGCTGTGTATTGTAAGGGTATTAACAGTTCCCAGACACCATTAACAGCAATGTCTAGTGCCTAGAAGTTATACTCTAGCAGCTATATCCCCTTCCAACCTGCCCCTGGATATGCTTCTTTCCTTCTTCGTTTTCCTTGGAATTGAAATTTCCTTGGAAAGAATTCACGTCCTGGAAATACACTGCCAACTTACAGAACCAATTCAAACCAAACAGATACATAAGAAAGACATGCTGACCATAACTTCAGGCCTGAGTATAAGACACAGGCCCATACAAGAGTCCCAAAGCACATGCTGTCCAACTTACTCACTGTATAACACTCACGATTAACTCTGATCCTCTCCTCTCTACTACTACACAGCCTCTAGTAAACTTTCCACTCTACAACATACCAGGGAGCCACAACATAAAGGAGAAGACTACAACAGAAGATGCTCCTGCTTGTTATGGCAGCCTGTGTGATGGGGAGATCTCACAGGCAGCTGTACTGAAGTCCTGCAAAGCCTCACCTCCTACAAGGTGATCAGTTACTTTGGAAGAACCATTTATGTTTTAGTAAGGTTCATACATGGGGAATGGTGCAAGCGCCAAGCTGAAGATCAAGGGCATATATTAAAGCATCCTTTTCCACTGACAGGTCCCAAAAGCTAGAAAAAGAAAGAAAGAAAAATCTAAATTTACTACCCCAATCCCATTCTATTTCTTCCACCTGAAGAGAGGATCCTAAAAGCCGTGTTTGCAACTTGTTAAGTCTTCTGGGTTTTGCAACCAGCTAGAATTTTGCCTATGTTTAATAATCCCATGGCTCAAAGGTGCCAGATGGTTCTGAGACAGACAGGCAAAAGCCACCTTGGGGTAGTATTTTGGACATCTTCTTCCATGTGTACATTACAAATAACACGTGGCAGTAAATGGCATCACATGCATCCAAACTCGGGAGCTTTTGTTTATAGGAAACCTCAATAAACAGCTAAACTGCTATCAATAAGAAGCATCTTTTCCTTTTAAAGGCAGTCAGTGCTTACAGTCTGAGTTTCTTGCATTTCTAACCATTGAGAAACAGCTCCAGCACTCGCCTCATCTGGCCAGTCACGCCTGGTAACACCTGTCTTTTCACATTCTCGGGTTTATTCATTATTTATGTTTCTCTTTACACAATACACTCGCAGGACAATGCATCTCCAGCATGCTTACGGGTTTCATCCAAAGCTCACTGGAGTCAACAGAATGACTTCACTGGCTCTGGAGTAAACCGAGGGCCCCAGCTCCACAAACCAGCTTCCAGCCTGAGGAGGGACTTACGCACAAGTTAGGCATCCCAGCCCAGAAGTGCAATCACAAAATCCCTAACCCTTTAGCCGCTCAGCTTTTAGCCAGCCAAGGTCTCCAAAAGCCTCAACTCTTTGCAGATTTTTTTCCCCTCAGTTACCTGTTTTGTAAAAAAAAATCCCAACAAAACACTGACAAACCTTCTGCCCTGATCCATGAAACAGGGGATCAGGAGATAGGTCTCCCTCTCCCAAGTGAGATCCTAACCACTAAGCACTTGGAGTCACTCTGTGTGTGTGTCTGTATATATATGCGTATTTGTATATACATATTTGTATATCTGTATATAAATACACAGACACACAAGCACGCACACACATTTTTTGCTCCCCTTTCTGGCCCCTGAACCTTGAATTTTGTTCTCCTTGGTGGGAGCAGGTGAAAGCAGGAGAACACTCCCGCCTCCAACAGCATGAACCTGACAAGCAACCAGGGGTCTGCAGCACTCCTTAGGGGGTTTCCTGGGGAGGGTTTTCAATGGGGATTCCTGGGATTCCCATTTCAATGGGGAGCCTTACTCCCTCCATTACAGCAGCAAGCAGATGTATCTGGATCCCCAGACACATATACCTGTTAGTCAAATACATTCAGCAGCAGGCAGCAGCATCTTTGTTTTTTAACAGAGGTGGTCAATGTAGGTGGCATGTTACTTGGCCTGACAGTGCCTTCACAAGGGACACAAAGCTAAAAATTGATTTGAGTAATGCACTGCTAACACCAGGCTTTCAAACCACGTTAACTGAGAAACACATACATTCCTTTACACACGCCTCTTAAAGGTGTGCTGCGTGATTGAGTCAGCTCTCCGTATTTCACAGGGGACCGGACCTGGAATTGCCAGTGTCCTACCTAGCCAACCTTCATTTCCAAGTGACTTATGCTGGCTCTCAGAATATACATGAAGTTTCTTCTTCGGTATAACTTCTGCCATTTCTTCCTCCAGTGCCTTAATATCATAAATTTTACAGGTACAACAGGTTTGGTTTGCTGGCGAGCAGTTGGGACCGCATTTTTTTACAGTGTATCAATTAGCACAAGAAAAAAAAGGAAAGGAAAACCCTCTCAATTTTGGTATGGTTATTCATCTAGTAAAGGGAGATAGCCAAAGGAGAGGCTTTTGATTGACTACCAGTGCAAAAGCTGTCTGTTTTTCACAGAAGGAAATCCTCCTTTTCTGGACGATGCTAAAGCCAGCCCTTGCCAGAGGTGATCTCTACCCCAGAAACACAGTCACTCATTGGATCACAGAAAATGCCCACGTTCCAGAAGAATCCCATGGACACAGCTCCCAGCACCTTTGTTTCATCTCAAGACAAAGACAGATTTTTACACTAGGCATATCCTACAGCACGAAACCCCACTCCAGTTGCAACCGCAGCTGCAGACACCAGCACCATTGGCCACCTGCCTGCCTGTAGCACTGAGATCATGTGTTTGCTGCCTGGCATGTCACCCATAATGGGTAGGGATGCCGGCACACACACAAACACACAAACACACACACACACGTGGTCCCCACTGCCCCCATGCTTGGGACCTGACGCGATGTGCCTGCACCCACAGCTGGACACGTGCCTCTGCTGCACCTTCCCACCCTGCTGCAGGACCCTGCCTTGGCCAGGCGAGGGTGGACAGCGATAGGAGAGTGGAGCGTAATGAAAAGTCCCTCTCATCCTTTCCAGTCTCCTGAGCTGCAGCTGCATCCCCTATCCCAAACCACCGTAACCCCATAGCGAGATGAAACTCAACAGCTGGCAAAAGGCCTACGCTGCTTTGGCACACACCAGTATGGTTGCTCCCTGGGAAAACCTTTTGGTCACCCCAACACAAGTGCAAACCCTGGGGCACTGCCCAGCCTGGAGCCCACCAACCACAGGCCCGAGCCGGGAGCAAGAACAAGCAATTGGGGGACGTACCCAGCCTCCGTTGTCCTGGATCCAGTTGTGCAGGTGCCGGTTCAGGTACTCGGTCATCCAGGCGGCGATGCTGCCTACAAGGGTCGACATCTCCCGGTTGACACTCTCCACGCACATGACACCGCCGAACTCGAAGAAGGCCACGATCCTGCCCCAGTTAACCCCATCTCGGAACAGCTCCTCCACCACCGCCACGAAGCGGCCCCTGGCCGTGAAGGGCGTCAGGTGCAGCTGGCCGGACATTTGGGCAAAGTCCCTCTGGTAGCGGCGGGAAAACTCGTCCCCTGCCTGGCGCAGGGCGAGGTGGACGACCTGGGGCACGGGGCTCAGCCCCTCGGCCAGGGGCGCGTGGCTAGCAGCAGCCGAGCCAGGGGGCTCGGGGTGCGGAGATACCAGCCCAGTGTGATCAGAGGAAGTCCCAGCAGCAGCAGCAACCGCAGGAGCAGCAGCAGCAGAAGGAGGGAGACCCGGAGGCAGGGGTGCCCTGTCCTCACCCAGTAGTGCCCAGTCGTATCCCCTCTGCGAGAGTTTATAGTGGATGTACTTCAGCACTATCTCCCGGTTATCGTAGCCTCTTCTCCCCGGATGAGCCATAATTCCCAAGAGGAAGCAGCAAGAGGGAGGGAGAGAGGAAGAAGAGGAGCAGGATAAACCCAAAAAAGTAAAGAAGCCAATAATAATAAAATTAATAACACCAAAAAAAAAAAAAACAAAACTATAATCCAGTTACTGTATCGGGCACGGTTTCATTCATGGTGGTGTGGGGGAGTTCTTGGAGGTACTTTTGTCTTCTCAGTGTTTCCTCCTTGGTTTGAGATGCACGGTATAAATAGGGATTAAAATGCTGTAAGTACTTTACTTTCAGGTGCACATTTACTACTTCTTATAAATTTGCTTTAGGACCACCTCCTCCTCGGTGTTGAAATACATCTTAAAAAGTATTACATGGACTCAAGATCAGGTGCATTCTCCCCTTGGTGCTGAACTACACAGACATGAAGGTGCGGACGAACACGCACCGTAAAAGCTGCGATTCGATTTGCTAAACAGCCTCGGATGGATGTTAATCCAATGCACTTTAGGCTAGAAACCTCAACACTGCTTTTTGTTTAGTTACACAAACTAGATTTCCTCTGTAAAGTACTTACTTGCACTATAAATATGTTCCTCTGTCATGTTTCCTCTAGAAAAAAAAATAGCAACAACAGAACCCAAACATCGCAAGTGTTCAGAAACGTTAAGTTCTGGCTGCTCTGATGCTTCAAGTCACCAAGGGGACGGGAAAGGGACACAAAAAATTATCTCTCTCTAGGACTTCAAATGTTTTTTCCCAGACTCCTGTTTAACAGCCATCTCCAAAGATGTGTCAAGGCTCACAAAATCCCGCCTCGCAGCCCGGGAAGCCGAACAACCCCAAAGAGACGGAAAATCCTGGAGACCAGATGAATCGCATTTGAATCCAAGCTCGTGCAGAAGAAGTGCTCCGTTTTTCCCTCCAGTGCAACGTACAGACATATGCATTTACGTAGTTTCATTCAGACACCGATCGCAGGAGAGCCCGGTGCTTCCACACACACGCACGCACGCATCAAAAAAAATATATATAAAAAAATGTATTTAGGAAATTAATTCTTTTTCACAAGAAAGCCCGTGGAAAAAAAAATAATGAAAATCGAAAATAAAAATGAAGGAGAAGAATTGCTTTTGACTGTGGCTCCGGGCCGAAGTGCCATTTGCCGAGCGAGCAGCTTTGTACCGGAGGAGGAAGAGCCCCTGGCGCTGCCGAAGAGGGGCGCGGACGGGCCGC
>JBAFWW010063603.1:12521-23507 GCA_036873685.1 Agapornis canus | reverse complement strand
AATAATGATAAGGGAAATAACAAGGGGAAAGAATATAAAACTAAAAGGGGAAAAGAAAAATACTCAATAAACACAAGTAATGCACAATACCACCCATCAACTGATACCCAGCCAGACTCTGGCAGTGAACTGGGCCTTCTGGGTAACTCCCCCCAGTTACTAGGCATGATGTGCTGTGGTACGGAATACACCTTTGGCTACTTTGGGTCAGGTGTCCTGTCTCTGCTCCCTCCCAGCATCTTGTGCCCCTCCTTACAGGCAGAACATGAGAGACTTGAAAGTCCTTGATTGGGATAAGCATTACTTAGCAACAACTAAAAACATCAGTGTGTTATCAGCATCATTCTCAGAGTAAAGTCATCACTGTCAGCACTGCATCAGCTACTAAGATGGAGAAAATTAACTGCTACAGCTGAACCTAGGACACTGAAGTATGTGTACGTACACGCGTGAAAACTAAGATGACTAAGATGGAAGTCTATCTATCTGTTATATTCCTTGATAAATTAAAGCAACAGTGCAGTGCTCTACAACTGTCAATTTAAATATATATGCATACTCTCGGTTTAACAGGCTTCAGGCCAGTTAAACCAAAACATGCTTCTAATTTACAGCTCTGATTTATTTAAATGCTATTCCATCTAGATCAAATGAATTTGTATTACACTTTCCACAAAACAGCTGCCATAATTCGTTCTCTTTGAATATGCTCTCAGAAATGACTGAATTTTTCTTAAAAATCAGATACATCTGTTTGTACATACAAAGCCCTTTTGTGGCCGCTTGCTTAGCTGTTAATATATATATATTTTTTTATTTCTGGTTGTTTATTTTAAGCCTGATAGGCTAGCAGTTGATGGATGCAGTACAACTACTAATTAATTTGCTGGAGTGTTTAGCAGTACAGGTTATCAAAAAGCCATAAATCAAGCTCTTACTTAGGGATACCAGAAGGTGCATTAGACCAATTTAAGCAACTTTTAAGTAAGATACTTCAGTTCTAGTAGATATCCAGAAGATAATTTCGATTTTATTTTATATTCATTTTCAGTAGCACCATACGATAAAAGCACCAAGTAAAGCAACAATCTGGAATAACTAATTCAACAACAGGAGGTGGCACTGGATACAGTCTCTCTGAAAGCTACTTAATTACAACATTTTTAAAAGTACATTCTCTTCACTGTATGCCACATATTACATCATAGGATAAATATAAATACTTATTTACATTTAATACATAGTCTGTATATTTATACATAGGATAAGATGATGTAAGGCTACCGTTTAATAGAAACCCTTTTATACAGCATCACTAAGGATAGCTGTCTTCTGGGCAGTCTTATGTTCACAGGCAGCTGCTTCATATCTTTGTAGATTTTTTAGTCAGTGTATCTGCAGAGTCACCAGCCCCTTTAGTCACAAAACTAGCCTGATGGCCAGCTATTCTTTGCATTTGAGAAACAAATTCAAACCCATGACAGGAAATTAATATTGGATTTTGGGTTCACATCTTCTAAACTGAATAATGATTTGGGTATTCCAGCTGACCTGGCCTCAATTCCAAATTCAGTAAAGTTATCAGATATTCAGAGATCTGTCCTTTCTCAAAATCTGGCTGCTTCAAGCTGGTGTAGTTTCAGTATTAAAAATCTTAAAACCTTTAAAACTTCAGGTTTCTGCTTTAGTTTTCATATCATTTTGCAGCATGATCAAAATAAGACACTCTTGTAACTTAGAGAATAATAACTAGTGTTATTCTGTAACTACATAACCATGAAGAGAAACAAATATAATACCCTACTTTTACTTTAGCTATTTTATTTACCTATTTGTCTTTCATTGTCTGTAGGCCACCCAAGATTAATTCATTCATTCTTAGCCAACTACTTTTTCTAAATAAATTTTCAGCAACAGAGTGAATTGATTTTTCTCATTTTTTCCATTGCTGCACACAAAAGCACTAAAAGCTTAAAAATCCACAAAAATTAGCAATGCATCCCTTACAGGCACTTGAGATAATATTCCTGCAAAATACATGACTTCTGTATTCCAGCAGTGTTTCCAGCTCCAGTTTGACTGAGCTGAAGTCAGTAAATATTTAGTCACATTTACAAGACTGATTTTCCAACAAACTGAAATCTCTCCCAGATTCTATCTGCAAATTGCAGTGATGAGTGTCATTTATAATAAATAAATAAGTATATATTTTAGAAATGAGTATACAGTGTATGCAAGTGAATTTGTTCAGCAATGCTGAACATGCTTTCAGTCTGCCAGAGGGTTCATGGCTCTCAACTGGCCATCAGCACCAGTTCCTCTTTAGCATATCATTACACAGGCTATGAACTTTCAAAGTGAGAAAGCTGGCAAACAACTAACATTAATATGGTCTCTCACATACCTTGGGTATCAGTTTCTGAACACTTAGAGCTAATACTCTTTAGAATCACATATTTGATCAAGTTCCCACTGAATACCTTACACTGATTTCTCTAATTAGAAATCCCCATCACCGAATATCTATGCAACTGAATACTATATAAATGCCAGTACCATAAAACCACTATCTTACTCCATACCGTTATATAAAAAAATAGAGTATGTTTACTTTACCCTAGGCCATCTATTTATTCTTTCCTGAAATGTCGGGCTTAACTGTTTTATGATATCTTCCAGCAAACGAAATGTGCAGCAGCAAGTCACTTGTATCATATATTCAGAAAAAACTCAACTCTATCAAACATACCTCCACAAGCCTGCTGGTATGTTCTTGAAATATAGCAGCATATTCCTTTATTTCTTTCTCTCTTCCATTTTTAGCAGCTTCAATGAGAACTAGAAGTGGAACAGTGGTATCCAAGAAGGAGTCTGAGATATGATCTATAATGGCCTTACGGAGCTGCAAAATAAAGCATTACATTAGTATCTGCTAAGTGGACTATTTATTAAAGCCTACTGTACTTACTGTCTATTAGTATTTTACAACATAAACCTGTACACACTGTATTCCTGCATCATTTGCAGGGTCATGTGTCTGAAACCTACTGCAGTTGAAATTTATCTATTACACAGAAAACTATTTAATTTTAGGGACAATTTTAATATCCCACTACCTAAATATTCATGTTTGTACATGTGAGTGTATGTGTGTGTGAGCATAGATACATAAAACGCTTCAAACATGTAGTACTTCTGTTGAAATCAAGGGAACCAAACAAATATTCATGTTCCTTGATGAACAGCATGATTCCACATATGAAAAATTACTGTTAGATCAAACCTAATGTCTCATGGGTACTCCTTCTTGAAGTTCAGATGCCAAGGGAGACGGCTGTTTCATTTTATAAAGAAAATATCATGTTTATACTCAGAAAACAGTCTACATCACATTTCATAGTTGTAAAATTACCCAAATTGCCAACATTGTTGGAAAACCCAATACAGCTTGATTAACAAAATGCTAGTCTTCATGGTAATTATACCAGAAAGATTACTGATTACGCCACCTGAACACAGAGTAATAGAGCAAAAACTATAAATGTGTCTGAAGTTCAATTTTCTCCAATTAATTGTTCTTGAACTTTTAAAGTTATTGAAGAACAAATTACATCTCTAAGATTAGGTTTCATGTAAAGTTACAACTGATCACTGGGACGTTACATCACCTAATTCCATGTTATAAACCCATGGCAATCATTCATTTTAATCACGGAACACTACAAGAAATGTACCGATTGTAACAATACATGCAATGAAACTAAATTATCACGTTTCAACTTGAATTTCCTGCTGCAAAAATTTTTACAATATATAGAAAAGATATGGATTGGAACAGAAAAGAACACAAAAGGCAGGTTTTGAAGCTCTTAAATGCTGACAGGCTTGTTGCCAAAGGAGGAGTTTTTACGTGTATTTTGCTCCAATATAGCTATGTGAAAACTCAGTAGAAGTGAAAACTCACACAGCTAGAAAAATGCAAGAAACCATAATCTTTTTCATGCTGTTGTCCTTGTAGGTAGTGCAGTGAATATGCACAACAGAAATAATAGTAGATAAGTCATTTGATTATCAAGACAAGATTTGGATATGAATTCCTCCACTAGATTTTGGGTAAACTCACCTTCTAAAGCCAGTTCTCATCGACTCACCAGGCACATGGGACAGACAACTCTTCCAAAAAATGCAGATAAGCTTATGTTTGGAATGTTTATCTTTCTTCTGACTTACTGTAACTTACCACATTAGGATATACTATCTGGATATGTTCTCAAAAGTAATTTTCACAAGCAGAGGCTATAAGTTTCCAATACAAAAATAGTTTTTTAGTGTCATGTTCCCATTCCCAGCTTTAATTTGTGGAATCACAGTTTTAAAATTAAGATTTCAATTTACAATAATCAGCAACAGAAGTCTGTTAAATCATACCCATGGCCAATGATCCATTACACCAAGAGAGATATTTTTGTGCTCTGCATAGCTCAGACTGTAGGACTTTTGCAGCCTTCATTGATTATTTGAGAACTACTGACTGCAATAACCTTAGTCACATTTGTGGTGAGCTTGAAGCATCCAATTTTCAAAGCAGCAGCCTAATCTAATGTTGCATCACATATTTCTTGCTTCAGCTTTTTACTGGTTTGCTTGGATTAATTAACCTTTCCCATATAAACTGTCATTACTATTTTGTTCTAAAAAATACTCTATCCTGCAATTAAAAGGTAAAAAGCATCTTCTTCAAAAACAAGATAATGCTGTGTCTGCTGAATACAAACATGTTTGAAAATATGTTCCCATTTCAGCTATGCATAGCAATACATGAGGCTGAGATTTTCAAAAGATGGCTTGCAGAGCATTAAAGAATGAAGAAATAAAATGTAGAACAAAGAAAGGGAAAAGCCAGAAGAAAAAAGGAGTATTTGAAGTAGTATCTATTTCTCTTCATCCTAATTAAAACAATAATTTTTCACTACTCAGCAAGTCTGCTTCTGATTCTGGCCACCTCTACAGCAGATTGTTACGGAAGTGGAAGCACAGAGCTTTTTTCTTTTGATATTGAAGTGCATTGAAAAATAACATAGAAACATGTTGCTTATAAAACATAGGGCATAAGGTCATCCAAAAAAAGTGGAGGTTAGAGAAGAAAATCCCAGAAGCTGTTTGTAATACTATTAAATATTTGTATCCTGATGAGTACAGAAAACAGTGTTTGCCTCTATTTGCCTATTGCTTCACAAGACTACATTGGCAAAAGTCCTGGAAAAACTAAAGATTAGCTTTGTTGACAGCTCTCTCTTTGTTGTTTCAAAGGAATGCCAGGAAGGCAATCTTCTTTATGTTCAGAAAAAGCTATCCATGGTGAAAAAGCAACACAGAAATATAAGAATATCATCAGGAATAACACATCTATAAAAAAAAGAACAGAAACCAACCAAAACTCTGAAGCAACAATAGAAGGAACATCTGTGCAGTCTATTCACAGTATGCTGGAAACAACTGGGAGGAAAGAACTGAGTATGGTAATTTCTCAGAATTAGAAATTGGATTGAATAGGCAATTTCTTCCTAAATATTCATACAGCTCTACTAGGCAGGGAAGCAGAGATCTAAGTAAAACTGCACACACAGAAATGACATGCTACATCTCTAGCACAATACCAGTAAAAATCAAAACAAAACAGAATAGTTTAAAATCCCCACAAGTGCTTGCCAAGTTCCTGAAGTGAATACAAATAACTTCATTTGAAAAGACAGAGATTTTTATAACTTCCAGAATACACTGTTCTTGAGATACTTACTTTTGCCATTGAGTCTTGCCAGATACAAGAAGCTTTCCTTTGCTTTACTTACTGTAGTCTACGAAGGCATTCCACAGGGCCCATGGCATAACCCACTGTCAGCACTTATATGACGGTTTTGTTTATTGTACACAACACTGAAGAGATTTCAAAAATACACCTTTATATGGCTTCATCTTCAACCCCAGCTTTGCAGAGGTAACCCAGTAACTGATGAAATCTGAGTATATTGTGCACATCTTAGCCCCAAGTCCAGTATGAGCGTCTTATATGAGACAAGCTGTGGTGCTCCATACCATTCAAAAAAATTTAAGTATGATAAAAGCTGTAAATGTAGACCAAACAACGTTCATGTTTCTAGAAAAATGTGCTGAGAGGCAGAATAATGAATGTTGTAAGTGAAAGCAAGTAAGACTCTACTGCAATACCTGCAGGCATAGAATTTGCAATTTCATCTTTCCCAGATCAGGAATTAGACATGCAGTAAGCACTCCTCATAAAACAATTCTTATGCAATTCACATGTATGAATACAGAACAGGATGAAGTAGATTAAGTATTTCTCATAAATGCCTTTCAGTGGAAAAATGTCTAGAAAGCATACAGATACTCTGGTTAGAGAAAACTACTGGTTTTAGATTGACTGTAAATTGGGAATGATTACATTCAGCCTTGGTGTTTTATAAAAGCTTCTAGAAACACACAAATTGAATTATTTAATAGATTTTAAAAACTAATAGAGTCGGTAAGCTGTTATAAGGTTGAGTTTAAGTAATGGACATGACGGTAGAACAAAAGGGAAATAAATGTTCCTAGACACACTGAGCTTGTGATCTAAGATGCTTGAAGCACAGGCTGGATTGTAGGACTGTTGACAAAGTTGGGAGGGATATTCTTGCATCAGGGAGCTGGTAAATAACCACAGCTAGAGACAGCATGAAAGCAATGTGTGCTCATGTTTCGTGCACCCATAAATTTTCATATAGTTGTTTGGGGCAGCCTTGCTGAAAGAACTGCTAGCTTTCTAGGTCTTTTTTCTGAAGAGGCACATTTTATACTTTCAACATAATTTACAATTTTTCTCAAACGTGTTCCTTGAAGACACAGGATTTAAACACAGCTAATGTCTACTGATCAATGTCTGCAGTACACTGAATTTGTAGATTTTGGTGCATGCCATGTCTTACATAAGTTTTAGGATACTGGGATGAAAAATGCGTGTGTGGACTGTGGACCAGGTATTCCAAGAACCCTTTTTTGTTGTATGAGTTCTTACAACTGCACTAGACATAGTGACTCAGTGGTCCTTTCAAGGTATCTGTTCCAACAACCAATAATAATTCAATCTTATTTAAAATAAAATTTCTCTTGATGTCCAAAGTACATTACCAGTATATTTCTAAAGCAAATACATATTTATACATGTACACATGAAGAGCTTTGTTTATGTACATACATATAATTCAGCTGGTATAATTTGCTAGGGTTTTTCCCCTTACTTTTGAAAATTTTCATGCATACATTCTGTGGAATAGTGTAACTATCTTCAGTATTTTCTTAACATAGAAGAAATCTTTATTTTCAAAATGCAGTGCTACAAAAGCTGAAAGTAGCAATTTGGAAAAGCATCCATCAAGTTTCCTTTTCTACCTTTTCAGTTCCCCAGGTTGCTTACCTGTCTGCGGAGGTCTCTTGTCTTCTTGCACATACTATCTATTGCAACATTCAAGGCATTGCTTCTCTCTTTCTTGTCTGTCTATAATAAATACGATAGAAAAAACAACAGTTATTTGTGATCTCTAAGCATGTTCTTTGTGCCCTCAGTTCATCACATAATTTCTTAAATCACATATGCTTAAAGAATTTTTTGAATTTTAATACATTTCAGGAACCAATACCACGATATTCATAGAATGCCAATTTCTAATGATAAGTATCTGCTGAATCAAAACATATGCTTTACTAGCAGTATATCCAAATTAAATGAAACATTTTTTTTTCTCTCCTGAATTGCTGTAATACTCTGTTTATAGTGTAGGGTTACTTATGGAACAGCATTGATGTAATAATTATTGTATTGGTAATATAATGTAAGAGGGTGGTGAGACATTGGAACAGGTTGCTTAAAGAAGTTGTGGATGCCTCCTCCCTGGCAGTGTTCAAGGGCAGGTTGGACAGGGCCTTGGGTGATGTGGCCTAGTGCAAGGTGTCCCTGCTCATGGCAGGGGTGTTGGAACTAGATAATCTTTAAGACTGCTTCCAACTCTAACCATTAAATGATTCAATTATTTATGCCAATCCATTATCACCAAATTCATATGAAAAATCATATTATGTTTCTATAAGCCATTTATAAATTCAGACACCCACAATGCAGTTTGGTATTGCTTTAGCCTACAGTATGTATTATTTTACCCCTGTAAAACAAAACAGGTGAGTTTCAAAACGTTGCAATGCAAACATTCATTGTCAATGAAAATGGTCAATCTCTTCATTTAACAGCACATTCATTCTCAGCATCAATAGAAGACTGAGATTGGAGATTTTTGAGAGTTCTTCAGAGAATCAGTTGTATACTTCCAATCTTAGCTTTTTTTTTTTTTTTTCTATTTATCAGCAAAGTGGTTATATCATTATTAGCTATTTGAGAAGTGTAATTAACACTTTTACTGTATTGCCTACCTTTCTTCTATACAATATTACCATAGTATTTCTGTGTCTACTAGCTGTTTTGAATAATCTTTTATTTCATGTTTGTACAGAAACTATATGAAAATACAAAATGTCTGATGAACTTTGTTTCTCTAAAGCAGTTATTCATTACTCACTATTTTGGACTGCCCTGGTCCAAAGGCAAAAAACCAGAAACAGTTAAAGTATTTTTGCATGAAGTTTTAAGTCAATACACATCTCCAGGGAGAGGACCAGTTTCTCAGAAATGTTGAAGAAATAATTATATATACTGGTTATAATATTTGGGCTTTGGTTATAGTACACTACAGAGTCTATTATTATGAATATGACTCTTTTTTAATCATACTAAAATTAATACTAGTGAAAACAAAGGTAGTAATATACTGGTAAGCACCTAGGTATATAACTTTGTTATGTACACTATATCATACTTCAGAGTTATTTCCTTACTAAAAAAGAAAAAAAAAAAAAAGCAATAATCCTTGAACAGAACAATATCCTTAATACTAAAGCAAAGGCTAGACAAGATCAGGAAAGAACTTTGTACATTAAAAGTGAATGTGTCATGTAATAAATGCCTTGAAATGTTTAGTACATATTTAACTTAAAGGAAAAATTACTTCAAAAGATAAAGCTTATATATTCAGAGTGACTTGGAAATTTTCCTATTACTTTACTTTTCTGAAATTGCTTACAGTCTTTCCAAGGAACAGCTGGTCAAACATGGGTCTTGGAGAGAGGTTTGAACTTCACCTTGAAACCATCAAGGAATCCCTGAAGGCACATACTGACTTTCTATTTCATAGTAATGGGACAATTTTTCATACCAATGCTTGTATATGAACTGAAGTAAATAATGAGTCTTCTACTATATTTTCAAAGCTATTGTCAGCCTTCACAACAAATCAATCCCTTCTAAACTGTGAGGTAAACAGGACCAGTAAAAGCATTATGGATACAGCTCAGCTTATGCCTAAGCATTTTCAGATGACAAAAATGCAGTTCCGTATTGACAAATCCCTTAAAAAGCTTTATATTTAGAGCCTATTTTTTTCTAAGACAACAAAATCAATGTGAAATATTGGGATTTTTTGTAAGTTGTCTAGTAAGCTGTAACTTCAAAGATGGCAACTAATGATATAACTCACTTTAAGCAAAACTAAATCTTTGAGGCAGCTAATATGAAATAACCTCACTCAGCAAGGGGCATAAAAATATTGAGCAGTGAACAAGAAAAAAATACTTCATTTGCAAACTCTTAATGTAATTGTCAATAGACAATGTCTAGAAAGCAAAACTAATAATAATTGAACTTATTCTTCACCTTGTGTTTTTCCAAAGAACTAAATACACTGTAAAATGCAGCTTTGGACTATAGATTGTGGACAGGCTCAGAATGTGGGTAACCTCAAAACTGCAAAGTCTCATTTTTCCTTAGCTATTTATACATCAAAAGAACACATTACTCTTTGGATCAACCCTTCTTACAAAGATTTAAATATTTCAAAATTGTGTGCAGACTGTTAAAGTCAGGGGGGCACTTGATAACAAAGTCTACTCTAAATACTTCTAAATACGAATGGACTCATGCCATTTTGTCTAGCTTCTGTAAGGTATTGTCCACTGGGCTCAAGTACATTTGAATGCTGAATCACTCCTTGAAGTTAAGTTTAGACTTCTCTGCAGACTTCTATCTCAGATATATAACAGTAACAGTTCAAGATCTACCCTATGATTACACTTTTATAGCTGAAAAATTCTGTAATATTTTTAAAAGATCTATTAAAATAACGGCATAGTGAAAGTAAACATGATCTGAACATCTCTATGCAATATTCCACTTTCCAGTAATGCAGATAACGCCTGTGTTTGCAATACTTTGCATCTGCTTGTCAATTAACATTGTTCTCATGACTGCTGTACTTAAAAATAAGCAAGTCTATCCTGAAGTAGTTCATTCTTGTACAGGGTGACCGAGTTAAGAAAAGGGCTAGGAAAATTATGCACATTTTTCCAGGCTCTCTATTTCAAAAATCATGCAGTTGAGTTCACTCATTTCAGTTTTCCTGCACTCAGCTACAGTCTTATTCTGTAAAATATACATAAAAACTATATGGCTCCCTTGTGAAGATACTGTAAGAAATATCCACAGAGAATGACTCTGTGATAAACATCTTTTGATTTAGTTCAAGTTATCCAAGGACAATTATATTTTTAAAAAGACTAGCTTATTTATTGAAATTAGTTCACTATGGAAATATCAAAAGAATGCCAAGCTAAAAGTAAACACAATTCAATACAACAATGTATTAATAAATGTCAGAGCTCTAATTAAATGACATTATTTCAGGCTATGTGTCGACTGACAATAGTCCTGTAACTCAATATTTATAGGGTCCTGTACATTGTACCTTAATAAAAAAAAAAAAAAAAAAAAAAAAAAAAAAAAAAAAAAAACACTCACCTACACCAGCATTGGTAATTGCACAGTAAGAT
>JBAFWW010063602.1:0-11786 GCA_036873685.1 Agapornis canus | reverse complement strand
CCAGGTGTAGGACCTTGCACTTGGCATGGTTAAACTTCATGAGGTTGGCATCAGCTCACCTCACAAGCATGTCAAGGTCCCTCTGGATGGCATTCCATCCCTCCAGTGTGTCAACTGAGCCACACAGCTTGGTGTCATTGGCAAACTTTACTGAATGTGTCAATATTTTGCCATGTTTTTGCAAAGTGATGTTGAAACAATTCTCTTTTCTGAAGAACTGTGAAAATAATTTGTGAATTAAAATTCCAGTTAACTATTTTTAGCAAGCTCTATCTGTGACTTAGGGAAATCTGCTTCTGAGGAGGTCTATTTTTTTCATTTCACTATTGCCAGAAATTTTGTGTTTGGGATGGCCTTTACTGACAGATGCACAACTAATTTTGCTTCTTCTTCTGTGTTACTCAAGGACATAGAGGACACATTAACTGCAAAATTTATGATGTTTTAGTTTGGCAAATACCCAGTAGCAGGTCCTTGCACCATTGAATCCCTGATAACCTGGAATATTGTACCCACTTAAGATGAAAGTATCCCTGAAATGTGTATTTAATGAAATGGAGGGAGAAAGAATAAAGGTCCTCTGTCAATTGTAGATAGAGGGCAAGAGGGTAGACAAATAGCAGGCTTTACATCTCACTGAAGAGATATTTGACACTGGGCATTATTGGTCAATAGCTCTTGGACATGTAAATAAGAACTGGGAACTAGGTGAAATCATGGTTCTAAGTGTCTTACATACCAAGCACCAGTGTTTCGAAGACTGGCACACAGATGGAGGTAAATTTTTTGGTTCAGCTAAGCTGTCAAGAGCTTTTGTGGTGCTGGGGAAATTTACACTCTGTCACATGTGCTTTGTATATGCCACTAATGTTGGAAGAAAGAACTGATCATTCTGTGTGTATATCCACAAGTGATTTAAAGAACAAATACACAACATGGCTTCTTGACAAAAAGTTAGAATTTTTTCAGGTAGTATTTGTGTAATGGTTGAATGCCAGAATGGAACCACAACAACTGTTATATTTTATTTGCTTCCAAAATGTGTTTTGTTTTAGTTGCTGACAAATCATTATGAAAGATGCTGGAAGTATTATTGTTTGCCGGGTGGATGGGGTAACTTTGGCGCTGCCTCAGAAGAAGAACTTCATTTATCCAGAAAGTTGTTCTGGGGTATTTTTGATGCTTTGTCTCAAAAGGTAAGTAATTTTACTATCCGTCTACTATTTTAAAAGCCTTATTATGTGAACTCTATTTTTCTTTAATCTGTCAAGTTTTACCCATCTTTTAGCCACGTTATATTATCCACCTTAAAGGGAAAAATAAGGGCTTTAGTAAATTTAAATCTTCCTCTTCTAGCTTCTGCTTTAATGTAGGTATACCATTTTGTTTGCCCTTTAAAAATCCCTATATAGCTCATAAAGTAATTTTGAGGTGTATCTGCAGACGTCAACTACACTTCAGAGCCTTAAAAGCAAATTCAAGCATCTGCAGTTGAATAAAAGCTGCACTTTTCTATCTCGCACATTATCTTTAAATGAAGAGCATAGTCCTTTGCTTAGGAGTTGTAGATTTATCACACTCAAATCAATTCTGTGTTGTACAAAAACTTGATATTACACCTTTGGTATGTATTTATTATTAATTCTGTGTGTATTTTTAGCCAACCTGTTTAAAAGGAGTTTTCAAATATAGGTGTTTAGAAATGCTATGCATATTCTTGTACTATGTTCTCAGACATTAGACAGAAGCTTAATCAGTATTGTACAATATACTTTTGGAAGTCAGTTTCCTTGATTTTCAAAATAAAAATCAATTTCCAACTGCATAGGAAAACCATTCTGTTGTTGCTTGTTTCACATATAGCTATATCAGTTTCAGAAGTGATACTGATAGCTTTCATTCACTACTCACTTTCTGTCCCCTGTGTGTTCCACAGAAGTATGAACAAGAGCTGTTCAAATTGGCTTTGCCTTGTTTGAGCGCAGTTGCAGGGGCCTTGCCTCCAGACTATATGGAATCAAATTATGTCAATATGGTGGAAAAACAGTCTTCAATGGATTCAGATGGGAACTTTAATCCTCAACCTGTTGATACATCAAAGTAAGGAATTATTTTGTTGAAACTATTTTTTTTTTTTAATTATAAATATGTAAAAGAGGGATGGAGTCTCTTGATGTGAGCTTTTAATCTTTTCTGGATGCTTATTTTCTATGTAAAACTGAAATTAAATTTTATTTATGTGTTTTTTTTAAATAATTTAAAACAACAAATATCCAATTACATAACTAATTTCTTGGTCAACTTGGAATATTTTAAATGCCTAAACATTTTTAGCCTGAAGATAAAACTATCCAGTTAGTTACCCTTTTATGTCTGCTGCAAACAAACCAGTATGTTTCTAGGAGCAGAAAAAGTAGGCTAGTCCTGTCATTACTAACATGTGCCAAGACACTAATTCGAGTGTGTATGAATGACAGTGTACTTGCAGAAAATGATGATGATGATACACTCATATAATATCTTTTTACTATGATTAATGTGGAATAGAGTGGAAAAATCTTAATTTCCTTTAGGCAGTCAGTCTCTGACCATGCTCTTTTAAGTGCATTAGCCAGACAAAACACATATCTGATTTTTTCTGTCCTGATTTTTGACTATAGCCAACACCCCATTCTCCTTTGTACAGAATAGTCCTACAGCAGTGTGGTTATGCAGTAACCACATTGAAAAGTGCCACTTGTGAGACATTTGTTTCAATTGCCTTTGTGGGCTTTCTTTCTTTTATTAACATTCAGAACACGGAATGCTGTCAATAGATGATACCTTTGTTACAGCATGCTTGTATATGTATGAACATTAAAATATGGCAGTAAAAGCCATAATCTATGCTGTAAACCAGTGGTCATTAAAATTCATGTCTAAGGTGTATTTAAGATATATGAAGATTTAACAGAATTTATCTTAACAGAATTTAGTAAGGATATTATATTGCCATATAACTAATTAAAGATGACTTCATTTGGTGTCCTTTCAGTGGAAAATTGCAGATAGCTGGAATGTATTTGAAAAACCTCAGAAAATATTGTGTTAACTACCTAAATCATCAGTCACATCATTGCAATACGTGTCGACAGTTCTGTGATGATTCAAGACAAAGAAAGCACTGTTATCAGTGTCACTTCTAACCTATTATTTTAAAATGAAGATCTTGCATCACTTTGCTTACTAGTCCTAGACTTATTTATATGAAGCTGTAGGTAATAGAACCTTATTGTACTTGTCAATTTATTGCATTTCTGAAATGCATTATAACAATAGTAGAGTTCATCTCAAATACACACTTTCAAACAGTAAAAAAACCTGATGATCATGATGGATGAATATTTTCTGACCTTTGTATGTGATTAGTCTCTTGAAGCTGTGACTCTGACTATTTTGTTTTATATTCCTGCTTTTCCCGACCCTGTGACTGAAGATTAAAACCGGACTCTTGTACTTTACAGTAGATGGCAGTGTAACACCTCTGCTATTAAGATTCTTCATCTTAGGAGGGAAGATTCTGCTTTTTCATAAATGATCAAGAAGCAATTGTTTTATTCGTAGGAATGCAGATGCAGAAAAATACAGATATTTTATAAATTATTTTCAGAAGAGGATTCTGTCTGTAGTTCAAAGGGACTGTTAGCACACTTAGTTTATAATGAATGTGTTCAGTAAGTCACTGCTGTATTTCTGAAATTATGGATCATTGTTACATATTTAATCTTAAGAAAATGAATATTAGTAATAGAAATATGTGATAAAAAGGCATGAGTGCTTGGCATCAGTTGATTTCTTTCCCTGCACACATGTCAAAGGAGTAAAATTCCTACAACAGCCATAGTTCTCATTCAGTGCCTATCAAATAACTCAGATTCTTTCCTTGGTTCAGCTGGAATTTAGGGCAAACTGTATGTGAGGAAACAGACCACAGTAAAATACTTTGAATGGATGTATGCACTACTAATTATTTATTTGAAAGTTTTGTTTGAAATAAAAGCATTGGCAGTTTAGCATGTGTGATATAATGACCACTGTTCTCTTCACTTTCAGCATTGCAATCCCTGAAAAGTTAGAATATTTCATTAACAAATATGCAGAACACTCTCATGATAAATGGTCAATGGAAAAGGTAAAATCTAAATTCCTGTTAATCGTAATTTTTATTTGAATCCATTTCATCTTTAAAATATGTTTACATTAATTAATTTAATTAAATTAAGTTAATTAAATTTAAATTATTTAAATTAAAAATAATTAATTAATTTAAAATATTTTATGTTACTTTTCATAATGCTACAAGTTGGTACATAGATAAGAGATAACCTATGTTTTCTTGACATGCACCAAGGGGGAAAGTTCAGTAAATGAGCATAAGTATTTAAAAATATTCATTGGTTTTCTCATTGACTTTTGAGTAAGTATAGTGGCTAATTGTTTGAGTTTTATTGAATTAAAATTTAATTTTTCTTAACTAAAATCCCTCTCTAGGGTTCTTATTCCTTTGTGCAGTTTCTGTGCCCAGTATGAAAAATAGTTCCGCAACTGCAGCATACTGTTCTGCTCTATATAAATATTAAAAAAAGTATTGAAATATTAGCATTGTATAATCATTAATCTTCAAAAAGAAGGCATGCTATATTCATTTTGTGTAGATAATATAAATATTGGTTGAGAAAACAGTAGAAACTTAAGGGAACAGTTCTGCAGAAGCATTTTTCAGTTCTTTTGTACCAATTAAAATGTATTTCAGAATTTCAGAATTCTTTTGCTTTTCCCCATTTTTTTACCTCTGATCACTACTATTTTCAGTTTGCCAATGGATGGACATATGGAGAAACCTATTCTGAATCTGCAAAAGTGCAACCATTAATGAAGCAATATAAGTTATTGTCTGAAAAGGTAAGGATTTTGTTCATTCTTGGTCCATGGTGATTGAAAAATTGCTTTGTTCGCTATGAAAATATCAGCTTGTGTTTATATTACTTTAAAAAACAAAAATTATTTAGAGTGTATATCAGCCAATGTGTGATTGTTGCCTTCCTCACAAACTTTAAAAGAGATAGAAAGATTTTATAATACAATAAATAGGCTACTCAACCTATTCATGGCTGAACTTACATGGCATAACTTACAATGAAACTGAAGTGTCATACTGCCAGTATACTTTTACAGAAAAGTCACAGAGGCATGGATACTTGCAGAGTGAAGGCTTATGTTTACTCTTTCTCTGGTCTCCCAGAGAGGGCCACAAAGATGATTAGAAGGCTGAAAAATGATAAATGATGCAAGGCTGAAGAAACTAGTTTTGTTTAGCTTAAAGAAGAGAAAGCTAACAGGGATGTAATTTCAGTTTCCCAGTACCTAGATGGTAGTTATAGAGAAAATGAATATATTCTCTTCACAGCAATGCAGAGTGACAGGACAAGAGGCTTGTGTAAGTTGTTTTAGCAGAAAGGTTTTCTGGAAATCCCTTCTACCTTGACAATTTAAACATTGAATAGGTTGTTCAGAGAAGTGGTGAAATCACCTGAACTGCAAATACTCAAAGCATGACATGGCAAGCCCTAGATAACATAATCTTGATAAGTGTTGACCGCCCACTTAAATTATCTGACATCAACAGAAGGTTGAGCCAGATCATATATAGAGGTCCATTTCAACACAGAATCTTTTTAAGATTCTGTGATTATGTTTCATGTGTCAGAAAAAAAACACATTACTTCTGATAATTACTGCTCCACCTTTGAGTTCCTATCTGAACATGCCATTGACATGGTTATCCCTGTCATCATAGGTTCCTGCAAGGGCAGAATTCTTCTTTCCACCTCTGAAACGGTGAACTTCTTTATATCTTACGTGATTTTTCTGCTTTTCAGCATCCTGAGCCAGAACTGATTTCAGTGCATTTCTTTCTATCTCAGTATAACCAGGGAAAAGCCCAGTAGTTACTTTTTGTTCTGTACCACTACATAATCAACAAGGCAATTATTGCATGTTCATTCTTCTAGGAGAAAGAAATTTATCGATGGCCAATCAAGGAGTCATTAAAAACTATGTTGGCATGGGGATGGCGAATTGAAAGAACACGAGAGGGAGATTCCATGGCATTGTATAATCGGACACGTCGCATATCTCAAACCAGTCAAGTGAGTTATTTCATTAAAAACTTATTTTTAAAAAGACATGCAAAATCTGTTCTTGACCTTCGATTTTATAAGTGATGAAATAAACCTGTAGCATAAAAAAAAGGGAAAGCATTTTTCACAAGCAATTGTGGAACTCTGAAAATCAATTTGGATTTATATTCAGTGAATCTGGAACTTTCTTTGCCTTTTCCAAGGTAATATGTTAATAAGCATTTTCAAAAAAATCTGAACAATTGAAATAGGGATGTATTTCTTCACTTGATTTAAAGTTAACTGTGTTACTTAGGGGAATTATTTACATCAGTAGGTGATGACACTTTAATAGTGAGTATTGATATGATTTTAGTCTGCTGTTTTTTTGAACTTGGTATCTATGGATGCCTTTAAGCCTCTTCTCTCCGCTCAGCAGTCTGCATGATTTACATGTGTGAGTGGTGATATGCCTATGAAAAATGAGCAGTTGGACCTGCCTTTCCACTCTGTCTAGACTCCAGAAAGCATGTATCAAGTGATTTGATTCAACAGTTGGGTTATTATTTGCACACTGTAATTGCTGCCCAAAATTCACGACTTCCAAATTTCCCAACTTTGGGGTGTTTATAATAACCAAAGACCTTGCTGACAGAGATGTTTGATACACTTTAAGCATAAGAAGCTCCTTAGAATTAATAGCTTTACATGAGATTCAAATTTTATCAACATATGAAAACAGTTTTTGTAGCTAAGATACAGGCTTCCTTTAATGAAATTCTGTAAATTTACTAGCTTTGGAAGCCTAAAATATTTCTGTATTTCATATCATTGTATCATTCGTCCTGTGTTTAAAATGTGTTGTGCCATCATTTACACAAACACAAAATAGCATTTTCCTGGGCTCAGCTGAGAAATTTTAAGTGTATTTAATCAGTATATTTGTGTAAATGTAACAATGCTTGAATTTTTTGCTGTAGAAAGCATTACTTTATCCATAATTATTTACTGTGTGCTGCTTGTGCCTCCTTCATGCTATTTGCTGAAAATATTTACCTTTGAAAGGGAGGCCTTTTAACTCCTAGGCCTTGCACATCTTATATAAATTCACATGAAAGTAATATGAGGCATGGGAACAGAATTCCAGGTGTTGTTCTTCCTAAAGAAAAATGTTCCTGCTGCAACAGCATCCATTGAGGAAAGCCCAGAAATATCCCTTTTCTAGCCACATTTCTCGCATGAGTTGCTCACCATCCAAGGAATCTCCATCATTGTTTATCTTTCTTCAAATATATATGTCAATTTCATGAGCACATCTGTGTCAAATTTAGGTAGTAGAAAGATAGAATGACAAAATGGTTATATTTTCTGAGTGGGGAAAGAGACGGAAGGAAAAAGATATGTATTCAGTAGAGTCTGTTACTATATGTAGAAAATAGGGTTGAAAAAACAAATTTAGAGTTTTAGTTTTGCCTGAATTCACCTTAAATTACATTACCTGAGATTTCTCCTGCTGAGAAAAAAAATCTAGAAAATGAGGAGGCTTAATTATGACTCTAGTCTAGCATTATTCAAATTGATCTCAAATCTTAAATGAGGTCAAGTGAAATTTGCATTTCTATGAGGAAGACTTTGTGTCTGATAGCTGGTTTTGGAACAAAATATGTCAACCTTTGCTTAAGTCTCACTTAAGTTTACCACCCTTGATGTATTTTCAGTTGGGCTACATAGGATACTTCTGCTCTCTAGAGATAGATAACTGACATCTTCCTGAAGGTCTTTCATTAATTTCAGTATCTTGTTAATGTTAACTTCTTATCAAATCCTTGTGTAACTTTACTGTTTTGCATGTTTGCCATTCAGATCTCTGTAGATACAGCCCATGGTTACACTCCTCGTGCAATTGATATGAGCAATGTCACTCTTTCCAGAGACTTATATGTAAGTCATAAATAATATGTTTACCCTTTATTTACAATTTTTTTTCTCATACATGCTAGTCTATTTTAAACAAATTTGGTCATGCCTGATGTTACTTTTTCTTTTATTTTGGTTTAGTTTAGGTTTTTGGGGAGATGTGTTTTGTTTCTTCGTCACTGCTCTTTTTCAGTCATTGATCTTTGATCCTCTCTTGCTTTAAAAAAACATGGTCCATGTTGAAAAGCTCTTGGCTGAATCTGTGGAGTCCCTGGTAAACCCTTTGGTGGTTTTAACAGTGTGATCATCAAATGAGTGTCCGCCTCAACCAGGCTATATCTGTGGGTTTACAGAGCATCTGCTGCAGCCAGCAGGAACAGTCTTGATTCAGTCCTTTGGCTTTTCGTTACCAGAGGCTTCACTGGCAGTGTTTTGAGAATCAAGCCCTCATCTGACTTCCTAGTACCCTTTCCAGGCTATACTACTCTTTGTGGTTCCTCCTTTTTTTGTATTAGCAGTTTTCTTTACAGCATGAGGTTTCTAATACCTATACCCATGCTACCCAAATTATGTATCATAAATGTTAGTTCAAAACTCTTGTTTTCAGTGAACCATTGCAATGCAATTGTATTGAAGCTTCCAGAGAACAAAGCATGTTATTTAATATCAACCAGAAAATTATTCTTCCTGGGGTTAACCATTACAACACATATCACTAACCTCTCAATTTTTGTAAGGCTATGGCTGAGATGATGGCTGAAAACTACCATAACATATGGGCAAAGAAAAAGAAAATGGAACTTGAAGCTAAAGGTAATATTAATTATAAGATATTTACAGTATTTTGTATTTGAGAAAACACATTAATAAAAAAAAAAAAAAAAAAAAAAATTAAAATTAAATTTTATGTTTGTAAAAAAAAAAAAAAAAAAAAAAAAAAAAAAAAAAAAAAGAACAGCAAAGTTGAGTTGCCAAAGAAGAAACAACAAAGTATCTATTCTTAATTAAATATTTTGTCATTTTTAGTGCTAGGAAGTTTTTTGTAGCACTGAATCTAACAATTCCTTTTGAAGTAGTTTACCAATTCAAATATATCAAAGAAAGAGAAATCAAAGCTTATAAATTAATTTAAGCTAGGATAGTACATTTTCCTTCTAGCATTAATCTTTCCGAGTATTGCCCAGTGGGCTCTGAATTAAACTGAATTCCTTTATTGCAGGTAGGTCTAAAAGGTTGTTTACTGAGAACTGCATGTATCATATATTGAACTGAAAAGTGGATAAACACCTAGAGCAGATTCTTTAGTCTATGTAAAAATTGCACATGCTCCATGACCTTTGCTTTCCTAAATGAAAATTTTGTTATGTATTGTGTAACTTATTATTTGAAAGCAGATTATTTCCTCTGAGCAGCACTTCACTGACAACAATGTGCAATGTTTTTAGTGTTATGCAAAGGAGAATAGTAGTAAGAAAGTTAGAGGTGGATATAGTGAATGAGGGAGAAGTTTCTAATGGAGAATTTCTTCATGTGAAGTGTCAGCTTGAGCAAAACCTGGCCCTCAAGACCTCAAGGCTCTGGAGCTATTCCTACAGTATAGACATATACTAATCTTGATTTTTTTTTTTTTTATGTGTGTGTTAAAAATAGAAAAGTAATGCTGAATTCAGGTATAGAATACATCCATTTTAATTTAAGGCTTTTCACATACACAGGTATGTTAGCCACCTGAAAATAGTCATGACACCTAACAAGTGTCATTCCCCTTCATTTAGCATTTTGTGTGTATTAATTGTAAGTGAATGTTCTGCTATAGTCTTAATGGCTTCCATATATATGGCGTATACACTTACTATGCTTATATGCAATTTTGCATGTCTCTGCAGCTATAATAAGATGGAATTAGATCAGATTCGTGATAATAGAATAAAACCCAACAATCCCAATACTAAAAGTTTCACTTCCTTAAAAAAAACAAACCCAAAAGAAAACCCATCAGACTTGCCCACTGGATTACCGTTTTTCATATATTTATCTGGATGCAGGCAGGACTAATAGAACATTTTAGAATATGTGGCTTACAAATTAACCAAAGGATATGTCTCCCAATATTTTCTTAAGGAAATGTATTCCTTTTTTAAAAAATATTTTTACTAGAGACTTGCTGTTGTATTTTTTTCTGAGATAAGTCTGATTATAATTTCCTGGCATTTTGCAGCAATTAGCATAGGGGTAGATTGTGTTCTGCTATCTGATGGTGATTTTAGAAGGTGAAATCCTAAGAATGGTGCTCTTCATGAAGGTATTTATAGTAACATTATTTCCCTGCCAATTTAACTACCTGCATTCAGAGAGGTATCAATAGAACAGCTATTTGCAAGCAATACTAATGCAGTTTATTCCATTTACATCTGTTTTGACAGCATTCCTTTGATTGGATTAGGCAGTTGTCTGAACAACATAAGAATAATGTACTGTTAATTTTTTATATTATTGTAAAGGAGAACTATACAATTTTCATATATTTTCAGATAAATGTATATGTTACTAAACCCCATTAACTCTTTTTGCTGTCATCAGAAACTTTAAAGGCAGGATTCTGTTTGTGTGTGTTTATACATTTGTTTATATCTTGGTTTTCTTATGAAATGTTGTTATTAGCTGAAATATTTTCAGCCTTATTAAATAAAGTCGTAATTGTATTACGTGTTCATAACAGTTGAACACTTTTTTCTTCTTTAAGAGTTTTTGCAGTATGTTCAAAATATTTAGCTGGTACTTGCAGCATTTGATTATGTTAGAACTATGTTTGCAGCCACACCTAAAGCTTGTACCTGAATATTTTTTAGGTTTTATACAGAAAAGTGCATTATTGTTATTTCAGGCTAGATTTTACTGTAATGTGGTATGTATTAATTACTGCTTCTACATAATGGCACTTACTATGTAAACAGATGACTCCTTAAGTGCTTTTTAATTATTCATTCTCTCGATGTTCTATAGTAGGAGGAGGCAACCATCCTCTTCTTGTTCCTTATGATACACTCACAGCCAAAGAAAAAGCCAAGGACAGAGAAAAAGCACAGGATATTCTGAAATTCCTACAGATTAATGGATATGTTGTCTCCAGGTAATATTCTGTTCACTGTTACCACCACAGGAAGTTCCTAATATCCTTCAGTAGCTGGTTAGCTTGGTTTTTGTTTTGTTTTGTTTTGTGGGTTCTTGGGTTTTTTTGAGCTTTTGACCTATGTTTGTTTTAAGGTTTCAGGACCTGAGAGTAAGGATGAGCTTCATATAGAAAGTTGTAATGATGGAATTTGGAGTTAGTAGCAGGAGGTTTAGAAGGTGCAAGCAGAGTTTTCCACAATCTCTGCATGTCTTCTGTCTCTCCTCTCAACTCTGCAGCATGGTGTTTCTATCTGGGGTGTCTACACACATCCAACTATTAGTAAACTTGTTAATTTTCTACAAGTGATAGATTTATGAGGTATTCATTACAAGTCAGGTACATGTACCTCTATAGGAATTTCCAGGTAATTGCTTGTATAAGACAGTTTTATTTCTAAAATGTACTTATTTCTTTTAAGTGGATTACTTTATAATAACCTCATGAAGTTTAACCATGACCAATGCGAGGTCCTACACCTGGGTCGGAGCAATCCCAGGCACAGCTACAGGCTGGGCAAAGAGGAGATTCAGAGCAGCCCT
>JBAFWW010063599.1:0-21044 GCA_036873685.1 Agapornis canus | reverse complement strand
TCGCCTGGCGCTGCAGTGGGAAACCTCATCCTGTTTGGGCAAACGGCAAGCTCACGGGCTTTGTTTTATTGAAACCATCAGGCTTGGCTAAAATCTCTTGGTCTCAGAGCAAAGCCAATGACTTCATCCTTGGAGCTGCCTCCACCTAACCTTTGCTTTCACAGATCTATTAGGAAGCTCCCCGGGAGGGAAAGCCCAGCTGCCAAATAAATCACATGTTCCCGGCAGTGAGGTGTGAGCTGCTCGACAGGAACCTGAGCTGCCTGGAAGGGGAGAGAAGGGGGGATCCTCTGCAGAGATTTTTCAAGCTTGTGCAGGCATCAGCAGAGCCAGATCCTCTGCTGGAGCCCATTGGTGTAAAGGCACCAGTTCCTGTTGTGTTGCTGTATTCCCAGTGAGGGGTTGGGCACAGCCTGTGTATGTGGTAGGTAGGAAGGGGCTCGTAGTCAACTGCGGGGCTTTTCTGTTTTCCTTTTTAATTTAAAGCAGATATATATTTTTAAAAAACATTTGCTGTGGGAAGCTATGTAATTTAGTTTTAGAATTTCCCATTTAATGCTCCCCTAATGCCTGTGAAGAGCTTTAAGTTGCAGTTCATGATTTGAATCTTTATAGGCAATTAGCTGGAGAAGGACCTTGAGAAACACAGGTAAAGATTTGCAGGGGTTGGGGTAGGAGGATGAGAATGTAGGGTAAAGACAGAACCTGGGGGCTGAGGAACTTTGCTGTAAGAGGGTGGAGAAAAGCTTCTGTTATCTCAATTCTTTATGAATGCTTGTGCATCAATATTGTGTGATCCAGGGGTCATGTCAGCAACCCATAATTCAGGCTTTGCTGGACCACAAGCTGGATTTCCACATGTGTATCTCTGTAGTACACATCTCCTTGTGTCCTCTGCTTTTAATTTGCTGGCTCTAACTGAGCTGACACCAAGAAAAGGGATCTGGGACTGGAGATTTCCCTCTACACCTTGCCTTTGTGGTGCAGCCTCAGCAAAGGCAGAATTGGTTGTGAGGGTGATGCCATCTGCCAGAAGGTGCTGGTCAAAGACCCCCTTTCTGGAGGACACAGGGAGGCTCCAAATCCCTGTTGCTGTGTCTGCAAAAGAGCAAGGGCTTGTCTGGAATTACAGGGGTTGTTTTACATCTGTCTCCTCCTGAAAGGAGGCAGGGAGAAGACAAATGAGATGTGAAACTTGTCTTATTTGTGCATCATTCCAGGCTGATTTCAGAGGGATTTGAGCCTTTGTTTAAGGTAGACCAGGTGGTTTTTTTTTTGTGGAAGAATGTAGATGTTGCTGGATCAGGCTTTTAATCCATGGGTTTTTTCCTGAAGACTTGCAATTTCCCACAAATGTTTATTTCAGTCTGCCTGTGATCCAAAAGTATTTATAGTGCCCAAAGACTGGAAATGGGAGGTAAATGGGGGAAAGAAAGGGTTAACTATGCTCTTGAAGATAGGTCAAATTAGTAGGTAGTTGGGCAGGCCAACATAATGTTTGTCTTGGCATTAGTGATTTGATGCTGAAGCCACAACCATCTCCAATGATGTTATGTGCAGTTCCTGTCAGGGGTGGAAGGTTGGGATGCCCCCAGCACTGCAACAGATGCTGATTAATGGCACCCAGGTGAAATCAAGGCTACCTGAGATGGTCCATATGCTCTTCATCAACCCACAGCTGTTTTGCAATGAGTGTCTCACAGCAACAACAGGAGTGACCTGGGCATATTCTCACAGCTGAAATGGTGACTTGTCCTGCTGTTCGTAGGTCTTTCTTTGCAAGTCTGCTGTACAAAGCTTCCCATTTATGTGCTGTGGCCATGCTGTCAAGGTATAAGTAATCACTTTCATACTTACTGAGCTGCCTGGTCACCAAGGTGTCATATCTGATGGGCAACAGATGTCTGCTTTCTTCCAGGACTTACAGCATTGTGTTATTGCTGTTATTTGCTCTGGCTCCATGCAGCCAGGCAGTGGAGGAGGGGCAGGTACTAATGCTGCCTGCTGAATGAATGACACCTACAGTCTTCCTTTAGCTTTGGGGGGAGGAGGTGGGGGTCTGTTTTAAGTGCTTGAATAATACCCATTGCTCACAGATTCAGCCTATTTCCTCAGGAATGGAATCACATCTCCTGCAGTGGAAATTTCTGGCTTATTCTGATAGCCTTTATCCAGGCACAGCAGTGTTCAGCTAAGGGAGACTTGTGTTTCTCAAATGTCCCAGTGCAGTGCTACAGAAGATAAAACAACCTGTGAGTGAGATGAGGGCCATGTCTTCTGAGGATGCCCCATGAGTCTGACATGCTCAGGGACAAAGGAGGGAGACGTGCCTCCCATGGTGTTCAGCAGCAGTTCATGCACAGTTTGTTAGTGATGGAGAGAGTGAGGTGATGCCCCTGACTCTGCTCCAGTGCTGCTGCATCCCTTTTCTGCCTTTGAAAAAGTGCTGTGCAGCCTTAAAACTTCTACTTGGATGCCCTCCGGGAAGCCTGGTTTAACGCCTCATCTGAAGGACATGATGCGAGTTGCTAAAAACACTTTTTAAAGCCTTCAGGTGACCTATGAGGCTCCAGGAGACCGGTTCCTGTGTAGCAGCAAGCAGCCAGTTTGTACCTGACACCTCAGAGCTGATGAGCCTCTTGATACAGCAGTTATCCCTCTTTGGAGAGGACTTGGCTAATCCCAAACTGTTCCAGTGGGCTCCCAGGGGAGCTGCTGGGAAGTGAGCGATGGGGACAGTTGTGGCACAGGCTAAACTGAATCCAGACCCTGAGCCGAATGCTTCCTGCTGGCTCTCTTAAGTAGCTCCCAGTTAGTACTTTAAGCTGTTTGCCCCATGCTTCAGAAGTGTTGATCTCCAGTCTGTGATGGCCCTCTGTGTGCAGAAGGTATTTGACCTGTCTACAACACAACCTATGATCTGCAGTCTAGGAAAAAACTGGAGACCCATGGCCTCATCTCCATCGCCCCATGTAGATCACAGACCTTATCTGCTGGTGCAGATGGCCACATGAGTGCTCCTTGGTTTGGTGTGACCAAGTCACTTTGCTGCTGCTTTGCTGTGTGGGGACCCACAGACAGTTTATTTTGACAAGAATTGGGGCTTTAAAACCCCCAGGAGACTGGGGCTATCATGGAAGATGTATCCTCTGCAGTAAGTGCCTGGTTTGGTCATTAGAGCTAAAGAATGGAGAAAGAAATGCCAGTTCAAGGAAACTTGGCTCCATGGAGATACCTGAGCTTTGTCTGTGCTAATACTTGTAGTAATAGGTATTAAATTGTCTCATGTAGACATGGCCCTGAAGGGCAAGAAGAAAACTTCACATTATGTTTTTAACCTCTCTTTCAAACCAGCCTTCAGGTGGTGTCTTTACTGCTGTTTGTTATGCTGTTGCCTGGAGGTCCTCACTTGCATGGCAGCCTGCTGTGCCAAGAACTGTGTGCATGTTTAGGAGGGAGACCCACAGGGAAGAGGTTGAAATCTATGCAGACAGAAAAGGAAACACTTAATTTTGAGAAGTGAGGGGCTGGCTTGGGGTTGCTGCGGGTTAAATTCAGATGGGACATGGCTGTGGTCCCCAGGGCTCCTTTCTGGAGAGCTCTGTTTGATGGTAGATCTTGCTGCATGAGAAGTGGCCCCCAAACCACATGTTCATACGTGAGCAATGCATGCATCTACCTCCCTCCTGACATTAGGTTACTTCAGCATACCTGGCTATAAAATGCTTAATCCACCTGTGTTTCTGGGGTAGCATCGCAGGGCAGGAAGAAAAGGCTTGTCTGTGTAGCCAGAGGCAGAATATGGACCTGCCTCTCCTAAAGTGAAACCTGGTGTTCAGCCACACAAGTCTCAGGAAACAGCTTTTCCAATCCAATGCATTCATCTGGGCTGCAGTCTGTTTAGGGAGAGGCATCCATGGCTCCTGCCTGGCAGGTGGGTCTCAGCCTGCTATTGAGCAGCAATGCTCTGGCTTCATTATTTTTCAGGATAAAAAAGGGTTTCATGCACTCTTGCAGAATAACAAGTTCCGGTGTCAGCAACTCTTGTCATCATCCGTGTTAGCCTTTGAAAAGCCAAATGCTTTGCCCATTGTCTTTGTAGGTAAAACAAAAAGAAATAGCATCTTTCTACATCCTCTGGAAGAAAAAGCCTTCCAGAGCTCAGATGATGGCTTTCTTGCAAGCCTGGCTCCTCAGCAGTTTGAGTGCTGTGCATCTGATCCAAGCTCTCTGCAACCTCAGATTAACACTGTCAAGCATAATGAAGGGAGCAAAAATATCACTGTGTCAATAGGGGTGAGGTGGATCAAGCTGTCTCCAGTTCAGGAGATATGTGCCTGTCTCATGATGGCCATTCTGACTTTTGTGTCATTTAAAAAAGCACTGTTCGAAGCCTGTTTCTTCCACAGTCTTCTCTTAGCAGGAGAAATAGGCCCCAGCTCCTTTGGTCACATTTGGGACTGAACATGCATCCATGTTACAAAGGCATTTGGAGTGCATCTGGAGTTCCATGTGCCCAGATTAGTTCTCCAAAGCACAGAAGTTCCTCAGTCTCTCTTCTAGGTTGGGCCCATTTCCAAGGTAAATGCACGTATTTGCAGACAAGCTGTGGAAATGAACGCCTTGTCCACTCTGGGGAAGAGCAGAGAGGTCTGGAGAAATATTATTAGAGATTCCTGGCTGGAATGACTGTTCGTGTCTTTTCTAGGGGCTGTACCCCCAGCAGGACAGCACCGAGTGGTTTCAGTGATGCATTAACAACAAGACTAGCATGTCAGCTATTCTTCCCAGCAGGACTTTATTCCGAAGGATCTTTTCTCTTAATTGCTGCCTTTCCATTTTTGGTGACAGCTTCCCAAGTGAACAATGAGCTGTGGGAAACCTTGAGCCATCCTGTCTCCATTGTATTAGCTGTAAAGATCTGCACACCTAACCTTCCCCTGCTTAACAGCATGGCCTGGGAAGAGCTGATAGCTCCTTGTTGGGGCAGCAGAGCTCTCCTGATGGTTTAAAGCAAGAATGAGGAATCACAGAAAATAAGCAGTCATAATGTACGCTTCATTAGCACATTCACCTAGGCACTAGAGTCCCTTTTATCACCCTTATCCATGCTACTGGACATGTCTTTCTATGAAGTAGAGAAAGTCCCACAAGCTCTGTCAAAATGCTGTTAAATCTGCACATGGAAAACCTGAAGCAATGCTTTCCTACCTTTTCTCCAAAAAGTTTAAAAGCAGGGTAGGAAGTCATTTAGGAATACACATGGGAAGGGGGAAAGAGGTGTTGGTTTGGTACAGGTCAAGGCTTTGGTCTCCTCCCTAGTTCAGATTGATATGTGTGCTCTGAATAACCAGGAGCTGAACTCCAGGTTCTCTGGAGTTTATGAGGCAATGGGGCTGCTAATTCAGTGGCCACCTCTTCTGGTGGGCATGGCCTTACCTTCACTGAAGCCGTGTGATCTGGGGGGTTAGCTAAGGTGTGAGGTGTGCTGGTGAGCTCTGGTTGTATGACTGGTCCTTACACTGCTCCTTGATGAGCACCCTGGGCCTGGTTTCCTCAGCAGCTCTAGGCTGAAGTCCAAAGAGCAGAACAGCTCTGATGACTGAGCATTCATGTGCCTCTGCTGACCAAGGGCTGGTGTGGCTGCAGGGCATGCAGGTTTCCAGTTTTCTCTCCAGTCACTGGTGTCTGGGCTAAGCACCAGTTCTTGTGGTTCATAGGGAACACACAACACCCTTGTTGCTTTACTGAGTCCTCTCTGTGAGATGGTAAACTGCCACTGCAACTTCACATGATGTTTGGGTGGCATTCAGCTTTGGCAGGAGAGTGCTGCTGATTCGCTGCTGTCTGGTATCATTTTCCAGCTCCATATACGAGCTCTCCACCATGCACCATGTGTCACGCAGCTGCTGTGTTTGCTCTACTATGGGCATAAATTGCCTACAGGGGCAGAATGCAGAGTCCTAAATCACATAGGAGACTTAAAAGAAGGTAATACTCTCCAAATTTGTATCCCTTAGCTCAAGATGCTTGGGTCTAGAGTTTCTAAATCCATTCCTCTTTTCAACCTGTGTGTGAAGCCAATTCACACAGATGTGGCCAAGCAGGTTCTTTGCGCCCTAAATCTGCAAGACAAATCTTTAAGAGCAATATATAGGCCATATGGATTTCTTTCATTATCTCTTAGCATTCCATGACTTGGAGATCATTGTGGTTTGAAAGTTTTTCCTCATGCTTCAATGTTCTGATTACCCTGAGAGATCCTGAAGATCACTTCAGCAACAGGTTTGGTCCCTTCTCCTGCAATAATATCTGAATAAATCATCTCTGTTAGTACATATGGCATGTCAAAGCAGTCTGGCTTAGTCTGTGAGATACATTCTGTATTAATCTCACCTTACCTGCAAATAAGGTAGCAAAGCATCCACAAACACACAAACTACTTGATGTTTTTCCTCTGAATCAAGAAAACCTGTCTCTGTGGTCCTATTATCTCCTCTTATTAAGTATGTTTTCATGCTGTGCTTTTTTTTGTGCCCACAGTCAATAACAATTTAAATGATACTCTTTGATGACCTTTGTTCACATCATTTATTTCCATCTCTTTATCTGATTTTGCCAACAGGACCTAATTTGAAAGAGGCTGCAGTTCAGCGGCAGGAGGGATTTAAACACTGTTAAGACTGACATTTTCCCTCATCTCACATCCCGTGGGGTACCTGATTGCAAATTTATAATACACCAGAGGTCTTGCCATCGGAAGATACAGCCTTACAGTAACAGCAACTAATTTAAAATAGATCTCCAGTGCATCAGTGTCTGGGGCTGGTTTACACAGACTAATTAATCCTTATTTGACCTGAATTAACTCTTAATCTGTGTGAAATGAAAGAGCTTTACCGGCATACAGAAAAATTTGAAAGATGGAAAACCTTTTCAGAGCAGGAGGTTCCTGCAGCTCAGTCACTTGTGGATTAAAATACTTGGTGGCTGCTGCTGTAGAAAATCAGACCCTTCAGTTATTTTCTATTCTGACCCCCTCTGTTTTTAGCCAGGAAATACAGGAGGGGGCAGAGGATTTATTTGCCACCCTTGGTAAGCAGTGCAGAAGCAGAGCAGAGGAGTTGTCCCTGCTGTTTCCTGCTGGTATCTTGGGTTTAGCCAGTAAATCTGCAGGATGGCACAAGGGAGATCATATTAGAGCTGATCTTCCCATTGATGTCCTCAGATTGCACAGTCCCCAGGTGAGAGATGGCTTCCCTTGGGAGCCGTTGCCTTGGTAAGGACTGCAGATGTGAGTACTGGGTAAACACAGAAGGATCATAGCAAATGCTCCTGAGGTACCCTGCCCACAAGCAGGGGGACATCCCCGCCCTATATCTTTGGGACAGGGGGGGATTTGTCCAGTTGGAAAACAACCCAGGCTTTCAGGCTTAAAAGTTGGTCCATCAAGTTTGATAAAATAACAAGCTCAATCAGATACCCCCTTGTGCCTCACAGGACTCTCCCAGAGCACAGGCTGAGCCCATGGCTCATCTAAACTGATCTCAAGAACCTGAATAGATGAACACATCCTGGGCCATGATGTACTTAAGTAGGTTAAGTAGGATGTGCTGGGTTAGAAGTGGCATGTGGAGACCAGAGCCTGAGCCAGGATAAGTCAAGGCTACCCTGAATGTGACTGTGCTTTCGCTTCTGAGCCCTGGGATCTTGTTCAGCATTCATGCATGTGTTAAGGGCTAGCTGGAACTTTGGGAAGCTGTAGAAAATAAGTGAATGGCTGGAGAAGGTTGGACCTGCACATGTAGCCTGGTGTTCTGGTTAGATCTCATGGCATGCTGTGCCCAATGCTCCTGCTTGTGAAGACATAAGCTCCCTCAGAGCTTATCACTGGTTTGTTCTCGTCCGTATTTTATAGTGCAAAGACAGTTGAGAGATGCTTGGGGATGATCAGAGGACCATATAATGTTATGATGTGCCAGGTGAGATGTCTCTCCTAGTGCTATGAAGGCAGCAACTTACTTTTCTCCTTTGTTCTTCACACTCTTTCCTCACCCCTCCTTGCGTATTACTTACTCTGTTTGAAACTCTAGCTAATACAGGACCATCACACCTTGTCTAAATACTTGAAACAACGGGCAGGATCCTTATTTCCAGTTCCTGAGCATTGACCTGTCCAAAATCACCCCAGCCACCTGAGGCAGGAGCATGGTGTGAGCCCCAGCAACCTACTTAGTAAGACCTTCCCTACCAATATTGCTGTGAATGCCATTATTATTGCATTAAATGTCCATTGCCCCAGCAGAGAGGCGTTTCAAAAGATGCTACCACATTATGCAGAATAAATGTCACCCTCTCAAATCAGCAAGCTGTCGAAGGCTTGAGGTACCATTTAAAGGTTATCCAGTGCTGCTTGTATCTCTATTTTCAATTACCCCCACTTGTTGGCTTTGAAGTCTTTAGTATGGAAAATAAATCATAGCTCAATGTGCTGCTCCATCATTCAGTAATGCCTGATGTGACAGTCTCAGTAGATCACAAGATTAGAGTATAAGGGTCTAGTTTTAAAATGTTTACCATTTCCCAGTTGGATCTCTGACCTGGGACTGCATTAATGTGCCGTTTTTAGGTCTAACGCCAATCTCTGTCTTGCAACATGTCATCATTTTAATGCCTGATTTTCCACTCTGAATTATGGTAATTTATTGTAATAGTGTGATTTGACCTTTTCAGTATTTCCTGGTTTTATTGGCTAGATGTTTTGTCCCTTTCCCCAGAGGTTAGCAGGACTTTTGGGGTAGCAGAAGAGGCGAATGAGCCTATCAAAGCATGCAGCGCTGAAAAGGGCAAAACACAAGAGCATCCTGCTAATTCAGGGGCTGGGGAACACATGGAAATTTAAAGGTGATGCTTGTGGCAAACCCCATGCCAAGAAGAGAGATGACATGTTGTCAGCCTTAGAGAGGAAAGGGCATCTTTGGAAGTGGCTGAAGCGATGCCCATGAACCTCCATGTGTGAAGCAGGGCTCTGGAAGGGCTTGTTGTGCCTTCACAGTGCACAGCCTGTGTCTCACCAGTATGGAGGTTGCTGTCACAGTTTGAAGCTGGTTCCAGAGTAATGAAATGTCCTTGAGAGTGGATAGGTCTGGTTTTAGAGGAAATCAGCTTTGGGAATTGGAGTGAGCCCTGACGAGGGAGCAGAAATGTAGAAGGCCAAGATGGAAAGTGAGAATGTAATCTGAATTGTTTCTCTTGCCCTCTGCCCAGAAACACTGCTTCTCTAAGGCAGGATTTACAGGCACACAATGAGAAAAGAAAGTGGTAGCTTACTATAAAAAAAGAGAAAGAAATAAAACCCAGAAACACGAAAATAATCCCCTACAACAAAAAGCTTTGATAAAAGCAAAGCTGTGCCTGAGGGTGATGCTGCTTCTTCACCCTGCTTTTCAGCATCAGGTTTGTTCCAGGGAATGCAGCCTTTCCTTTCTGTTTTGGAGTGGGTTGGGCTGGGGTTTTTTTAAGGACTGCCCCTGGGCAGCCCTTTTGAAATCAGTATTTGTGCCTGGCTCTGGAAAGGAGCAGCAGAATCAAGCTGTCAGCTTTATCTAATGGCCATGCTGCCTTTCTGGGAGCAGCATCTTCAGTCTCTGCTCTCAAGGAGTAGGAAAGCACTGCAGAGAGGCTGTGACTGGAGCCCTCCAAGGGGCATTTTGGAGCTTTTACTAATAAGGGCTAAGGCAAATATGCATCTAATCCTACCCCAGAGGCGTGTGGTGGTTGCTGTTATGAAGCTTTGGTGGGAAATACATACAGAAAATAAAAGACAAAACAACTGCTGGGGATCTCTTGCCTTGAAAGTGAAGGAAAAATGTTATTGTAGCTACTGCAGGGTATGGTGGAAACACAATAGGATTAAACTTAACACCTTGGGTTTGTACTGATACCTACCAGCATCAGGATCTGGTTCAGCCTTAGATGCTATTGCCATACCAGTCATGAATAATAGAAGCATGAATTTTGTCCAAAACTAGAGGCAAAGCTAATAAACATGCCTGGAGAAGGCATGATGCCATTGTCATCCTGCTTAAATGTGTGGCCTAAGGGGAAGCAGCAGTACCAGCATCCTTCATGCACCAGCTGTAGTCCTCTATGCCATTACTGACCCCAAGGCACAAGGTGTAGGCCAATGTGATGGATTAACATTAAGGGAGACCATAAAATGTATATTGTGATTATATGAAGTTGTATTTTTAGGTGATTTGTTTTCTCTTGAGTCATCCAAGCCATCTCCACTGGAGTTAATTTATGGTGTTTACCAAAGGTGATTGGTCCAGAGCAGGTGATGGGATATAGTTTCCTTGTGAAAGGTCTCCCTTTGGCTTTAGCTGGTGGACATGCAATTCTTCTTGCTCTGTGGCTGCACCAGGTGTTTTATAACAGGCAAACATCCATCCTTTCTAGTTCATCCCAAAGGCCATTTCCGTTACCCCGTAGTTGGGTTGCCTGGAAATAACAAAGCTTCCCAGTGCTGAGCTTCAGTAAAATACTCAGAATATCACTTCGTACCTCACAGGCGATGCTTTATTTCATTGTCTCTAATGGACTTGTATTCCCAGAGGCTGGATTTGTCCTGTGGCTTTTCCCAGCAAGCTTACACTTGACAGTTACACAGTGCCTGGGCTTTAGCTGACACTTTGCAACAAGTCATGCCCCAGGTTACAGCATTGGTAGGAGTTTGGTGCCTCTGAGACTTCCCCCCCTTTGTCAAACCTGGCTGAATTTGCCCATAGCTCATCTCTCCTAATGAGTACTGGTACCTATGGGGCTGTTCCCTTAAGCACACACAGATGCACTTGTTTTCTTACAGGAGAAAACAAAGACAAAAGCTGTCTTGATTCTAATCATGCTGAAGCCCTTGAAGCTTGCCTTTATCTGACCCTATAAAGACTGTTTCTGCCCTATAAATCATATTTTGGACTTGTGCTGCGTGAAGGGTTATTTCAGGAAGTAAAGGCAGCCAAGCAGGGCTGGTGGAACTCTGTGTCTGAGTTAATGGCACTGGTTTCCTGTGTGATTTGAGACCAGTTTCCTTCATTTGGGTGTTCATCTGCCTTAACTGTAACCAGGCCAACAACAGGGAGTTTTAGCTACAGGCGTCAGTCCTCATAGGTGGCCAGCTCATACCTAAGGGATGATTAATTAAAATACAGTAGATACTTACTGTAATTGTGGGCTGACAAAGTCATCGCCCATTGGAAGGGAAGCTAAACCAGAGGTGGGTATTCCTGAACTGTCAGCTTCCTAAGCAGCCTTTTAACAAAACCTACAGGAACTGTGATTTTATTGTACATTTTCAATCCGTTCAGCCAATTCAACAGCAGTACAGCAGGAAGTACATGTATGTTAGATACCTGCTTTGTACATCCAATCACCTTTGTTAGCTTGATGTGCAAGTGGTTACTTAGAAATACCAATATCTGCAGTGAGTGGTTTCAAACAGCTACACACAGGTGTATACCTCTAGAACATACTGTGTGTGTACACTGGGGCCTTTGAAAATGGCTCCTTTTCAGTTTCCATTTGCATCCTGTTACTGAACTGGGACTTTGCACAAATATTTTAAGATAATTGTTTTAACATTTTCATGCTTGCTTTAAAAGTGTATCATCCTCTGTGATCACAGACAATGGGAATGATTGTTCAGTGGTCTCTTACTCTAATTGAGTCAATTTGCTTTGCTGGGATTTCCCTCTCCCCTGTATTCAGCTCTCAGAGTGGTAGGACCAAACAGAGTGAAGCGGATCTAATTAACTTCTCTCAAGGGTATTGACTGTCTGCAAAGGAAGGGAAAGGCAGTAAGGAATACATTATGAGAGCCTATTCATTGCCAACTCACACACAGGAGCACATCTTCCTCTTGCAAAACCAGGGTTTACATAAATTTCCTTATTTGATTGTATTTCCTGTTGCATAAAGGCACCAGTGGCTGCGTAAACTCCTGTGGTTTCTGAAGATAGGATGTCAGAAAGAAATAAAGCAAAAGTGCTTTGTCTAAGCAGTGGAAATTAGAAATTCATAATTAGCCTTTATTTATTAGGAGGATGAAAAGTGAACTGGGAAGAGGGTTGGTGTGTTATCTGCTCTCATTTAAGATACGCCCATGTGTAGGTACAGAAAACAAGCCTTACTGAAGGTCAGACGCTCCCTTAATCTCCCTTGGATGTCTGTGGGGATAGCAAGGACTTCACTTCCATGCTAGGCATGCCCAAAGTCTGGAGAATCCTGTAAGCACAACAAGCTGTTCTGGCAGCAAGCATTAGCAGGGAGCAATGCTACAGATGGGAGCTGGTGGGCTGCCTTGCCAAGAAGCCACTGCCTCCAGCTCAGCTGGAGATGGTGACACAGGGACAGGAGACAGGCTCCTGTCCTGTGATTTCCATCCACTTGGCTTTGGGTGTTACCGAAGACCAGAAATTCACGTTAGTATAATACAAAAACACAGCCAAACTGGTTTGTGCCTCAGTTTCCCCACTGGAAACTATAAAGTGAGTGATCGCATGTAGACTCTGAAGGGTTTAATCCATGGATGCTGACCTACAGTATTGCATATCGCTGAGGCATGCAGTGTGCATGTGAGATGGCAGTAGCCTTCATCCCTGATGAGAGTGCTGGCCAGAAGCTTTCATGTAAAAACAGCCACAAAGCTGCCATAGGCATTATTGCCTCAGGCTCATGTTTGTAATTGGAAAGTCATTGTCACTCATTGACACAAACTCGAAAGGACTTTCCTGGTACCCTTGGAATTCTGATGGGAATATTTGCTTGCAGGATGTGCAGTTCCCTTCAGCTGTAGCATTGTCATAGGCTCACCTTTGCTTTGGAGACGGGGACCTCTCCAGGCAGGTAGGAACAGAGGAAAGCTGATTACTCTATGAAGCACAAAGTAACCTTTACACTTCTCTCCTCTGAAGCATTAAGCAGTAAGTAGGTGTTTCTGACCATAGTACTAAGATGACATAAATGAAGATGGTGTGTCTGGGTAGCCAAGGTAGCCCAAGAGCATCTGGGAGCTATTTGAGATGTCAGAAACTAACAAGGTGCTGGCTTTTCTGCTGAGTAGAAATCCTTTCTGAGTGTCCCCTCTCCTGACACAAGCTGTTGATTGTCATCTTTATTATACTGTGTGCAAGTAAATGCATAATAGCATCTTGCCAAAATGTATTGCCATTCAAATTGTACCCATAATCTGTCTAATACAATCTCAGTGTTTCCTAATGAATGCGTTTCCCTACCAATTTCTGCAGGAGGAGAGCTCTGTTCTTGCAATCTTATTCAGCAGTAGGGCTGCAGATGTGTTTGCCTTTTGAAGGGGGAAAGGATTAGGTATGGGGAAGGGACATTGTCAACACCTGTGTCAGCACATCATCACATGAGATTACAAGAGACATTAAAGGTATAACGTGAGCACAATGACCCTTTTCTGGACACAGCTGTGAGCAGCATCAGTGCTCTCAAAATAGTTTTGCTGCAGCATCACCTGTTTAATAGGATGGTTTGCAAGCCTTTACACTCCCTTGTGTCCTAGCACCTTTTAGGAAGGCAAGGGTGGGCATTAGTGAGCTTCAGCTGTTACTGTGTGCACCGAGCTTTTGGTGCCTTCAGTCCTCTTCACTCTGTTGGGTGATGTCCTGCTCTGCAGCTCCATCCATCTATTGCAGACAGCAGTAGAGAAGCAGGAATCACACTGGGATATAGAGGGGAGTGATGATTTGAGGTGGCTGCCTTAGTATTAGGCAGCAGAGTATTTGGCTGAAAGGTGTTCCAGCAAGGTGACTGAAATAGCTACCCCCTGTGCTGGCTCTCCTTGCTCACCCAGAGGCTGGAGCTGGAAGCCTTCCACACTGTCTCACTGAGCTGACCATTGTGTGCCTCTGCCAGCAAAACCAGTGCTTGGCAAAACACTTAGAACAAGAGTTTTCTCAAAGGCCAAAGGTAAACAGCTGTAGATCATCCCCCATTCCTTTCCTAAACAAATGCAAAACATATCTGCCACTAGCAAAGTGCTTTATGGTTCCCACCTCATTCTTACGTGTTTTACAGCTTTTGCAGCTCAGCCTCCAAAGCTGGCTGTGGTGGAACAGCCCTGGGAGCTAGTGGCCATAAAGGCTTGTTGTGACCTTGGGATGGTTTAGCAACAACAGTGATTGGTCCTGGGTAGAAGCACTAGGAAAAGGCTGATACAGTGATGGAGAAGCATGAAGCAGCTGCTGTGTTTCCTTCCCCTCTGCTGGGGTAAAGGATTCATGTGCATTAGTAGGATCAGCTGCTCACACCTGCATGTGTTTACTCCCTACTTTGCCTCCCGTTCATGTGAGTGGTGTTAAATTAATCTCCAATACCTATAGCAGCAGTAGTTATTAAATGCAATAATTACCTGTATGCTAAAGAATGCCCTGTTTATGCTCAAATGTATTCAGTTCAATATGTTGTGCCACTGCACTTAATAAATAGAGCAAAAGGTGTTTTATAGTCCAAGCCTGTGCTTTTATCAGCTTTCCACTGCAGTCATCAATTAAGTCATTAAATAATGTAGGGATTGGCTCAGCTCTATTAAATGATAATCTTCAGTGCCATACATTCTGTGATGTCTGCCATGTGTGCTCAGAGTGTGCATGCTCCTGTCCTCACAGGCATTGGGGCTGGGCAAGATGATGGGTGAAGCTGAGTCTGCTGCATGGCAGAGCAGGGGCTTGGCATTTCCTTGTAGTGAGCTCCTCGGTGCATGCAGAGATGAAACTGCAGGCTTCAGACTCTGTTTTAAGAAGTTTTGCCACCCAGCAACTCTTTAGATGCCTATAGGGTTCCCTATGGGAACTTCAATCCTAACACCAGAAAAAGCCCACTGGAGTGTTGTGTTCATTCCTTTGTTGCCGTTAGATGCAATGAGGTTTTGGGAGATTAGCCCAATGTGTGGATTTGTTGTGAATGCCTCATAAGATGCTTGGCCTTTCCTTGCCTCAGCTGCCCTTTTAGGTGAAGCAAGATGAGCAGGACTTTACAAGAAGGGTTATAAGAGTACAACTTATTCCAAGATACTACTGTAGGGTGCCACTGCACTTGCCTGGTGGGAGGTGTGTTGCACTAAGGCTTATAAACTACATTAGGGTTGCCCCAGGGCAAAAAAGAGTGTGTCGGCATCCTGTGAGATGAGGTGGTGGGTGCAGTGTGCCTGGTGGTAGAGCCCTGGGACCTGCCACCTCCGAGGTGTGCCAAGGCACTGGGAGACATGTGATACAGCCACATCAGGCACCACTGAAGCAGCTGAACTACAGACATGGCTGAACCTGAGTGCTCAGGAACATTCCCATCCTGCTCACCTACTGCTGTGGAAGGGCACTGACTGATGGAAATGTGGGTAGCAAAATCCCCTTTGTCCCTTAGCCTCACTCAGCTTCACAGCTACAGTCAGACAGGAATCTTTTTGGCTTAGTCCGTGATCAGTGCATGAATAATACAGCGAAATCTGTCTGGGAGGACACCAGTGCACCAGAGGTACATTTTAGAGAGCAAAACATTAATTCTTAGGACAACAGTCTCCCTGCTCAGGAATCCTGTTATCTCCTGCTGGGTGAGTGAGAGCAATACCTGGTGCTTGCTGGGCTGGATTACTTGGACATCACACTGCTATTATCATCCTTCATGCTTTGTACAGCACTTGGGGATGATTTGGCAGGGGGAAAGGTGTTTCCTCATCTTATGCCTTAGAAAGGCTCCACTTACTAAACTGTAGTCACCAACAGAGCTTATTTTTCCTGGCAGTTATGTGGCTGGAGGATCTGAGGGCCCTAGGCAAAGCCAAAGGTATTTGATCCAGCAAGATGTTAACTGCCAGGGAATATCCCAACCAAACAGTGTTATTGCTGTAATATGCTTAATAAAACATTCTGGTTTTCCTCTGGTACCATCGGCACTGCGAAGGCATGGAGACAACATGCAAGTGCTTCTGCATCTAACTCAGCTCAGCAGGCAAAGAGAGCAGGGGGTGCAGGGCACTGTACTCCTCACTCTGTCAGTTTGGACTCACTGCATAAACCACTGCATTTCCATTCAGAGAAACAAGGAGGCAGACCAGAGGAAACCAGTGTTTACTTGGCACCTTAACACCTCTAAATCCATGGAAGTGCTGTTTCTGATGCCAAAACCAGGGTGCAGTTGAGCAGAAAAGGTTTTGCTCTTGCTACAGGTGTTATTTCTTGTCTTTTGTTTCTGCTGCAGTGGTATTGGGGTGTTTTGCTGTTGCTAATTATAGAGAACAAATGCAAAAGTACTTTGCAATCCACCATGGATTAATGCTGTGAGATGGACTAGGACAGGGAAACTGAGTCAGGGTTTAAGGAGCTGGGCTATGACTGGACTACAGCATGTTGGTAGGGAAACTCCTGAATAAGATTAGGCTTGCAAAGAAACTCCCTGCTACTCTGTGTGAAAGACGACTGTGGGATTCAGCTGGGTTCAGGCTTTTCCCAGATATCCCCTATAACTCCCTGCCTGCAAAAGTAGTTAAAAACCCCCGTTTATTTCTCCAAGCTTTGCTCCCCTCCACTCTTCAGAGTTCAGACCCCATCAAAGAAGGAGTCTGGGTCTTACAAACCGTATGGGGCACAGTGCAGCCCTGATCTACCCCTGCATCCTGCATCTCACAGGCTGGAGTCAAACTAGCATTTCCCTGGGGGTGCTTCAGACAATAGCAGCACTCATGTGAGAGCAGGCCTTATCAACCCACATCACGCCAGAATTTATGGCTCCCTTAATAAAAGTGAGTGAGATCATCACTCTTGCCTTAATTTTTCCTTTTTATTGCTTTTACATGTACAAGTAATGATCAGCTGCTTAAATATCTCTAAAGCCAACACTTAGGGACATGTTCACATCTCTCTAACGAATGGCACTGTCAGTTCAGAGGGACTTTTAGTACATTCCTGGACCAAAAGGCTTTTTGTAGGACTGGTTCCAGCATTGTGTCCCATCCTTCCTTCAGGATTCCCAGAAGGGGTCAAGTCCCATTAAAACAGCGAGATGCACTCGTCCTGTGGCTGTGTGCTCATTACGGGCTCAGGTCAGAGATCACAGGCAAGTTATAAGAAAAAGGTGAATGTCTCTGTGCCTGAACGTACAGCCCATGTTCAAATGGGACATAACTTAAGATATTCCTTGGATTTCTGAATCTTCTTTTAAGAGAAATCACCAGATTAGGGACCGAAGGCTTCATTTCCCCTTGTTCCCAGAGTGACTTCTAGATGTTGTGGGCTCTACAGTTGCCCATAATGAGCATCACAATCGGCTTCAAATGTTATTGAGATGTTACTTAGATATACAAGAGCCTAAATGCAAATAAGGCTTAATTCCTAAATGCCTCTATCATTTTTAAGATATGAATTTTAGGCTCAAAGTCAGTTCTCAAACCCATCTCCCTTCCTCAGCTATCGTTCTTAGGCAGAAACAAAGAGTTCCCAGTGCTCAGCTGTGTTTCTGCTGAACCCACCATCAGAACTATGGTTTAACAGGAGAGATAAGATTTATCCCCTCAGTTGCCCCTCTGTTCTTTATAAAACATACGCTGTGTGCAGATCCTGATCCTGCTGCCCTGAGGTGACCTCCAGCTCACAGCTCCATCCCAACACCTGAGGGGGCGAGAGCTGCTGTAGGAAACCCTAGGGCTGCTCTGAGCTCACGCTGAAAGGTTTGAGGTGTTATTGTCAGTGCACTGACGTCTTCCTCCTGCTCTATGAAAAACTGATTTACTGTAGCTGTAAAGAATTTGCAGTGTACTTACGTACATGTAATTGGTTAGAGTGCTTGCTGAGAGATACAGCAGCCTGCCTCACGGTGCCTGTGTTTGCAGGAGAGGATGCTCTGGTAAGCTTGAGGTGGAAGAGCTGAGTGACAGCACAGACACAAAACATGTTCCTTTTTCCACCTACCATTAGTCTGTAAAGTGGAGAAGGTCTGAAAACCCTGTATTGTTCTCAATGAAGGAGCACCTACAAAAATCTCATTTGAGTTAATAGGTTAATGAGACTGTTGGTGTAGGATGCTCTAGAGATGCTTAGGGGTGCAAGCAAGGTTCAGGTTTCCCAAAGGTTGGGACTTGAGGCCACAGAGTCAAAGCTTACTCTGCTTGGAGGGCAGGTAACACAACAGAAAGCAGGTGTTAAACCTTCATACCATGTTAGATTGTCTTGTAGAGCTTTTCTGCTGGAAAGGGAGCTGGTTGACTTCAGACCCATTGGGTCAGCTACAACAGTTCATGGTAAAACCTGCAGTGATCAGGTGATGGGGTCTTTAACAGAAACCAAGGAAAGGCTTCAAACCATGGGGAGGTGATTGGTTATTGACTGTCTGGGCTCCACAGGCAGGGATGGAGCAAAGGACTTGGACCAGAAGCTCTAAGTTCATGGTGCTGACAGGAAAACTGAGGAAAGGGATCATTTTCAGTGATAGCAGCAGGCTACTTGCAACAGTTGAGTACCTTGGATTGTTTCTTATTTATGGAACACATTGCCCAGAGAGGTATAGATGTCCCATCCCAGGAAAACACTGAAGGTCAGGCTGGATGGGTCTTAGAGGATCCTGATGAAGGTTGCTATTTGAAGATGTCCCTCTTTGCTTCTGAGGGGGTTGCACTACACAGCCTTTAAAGGTCCTTTCCAACCCAGACTATTCTATGGTCCTTTGGGAGGGTAAATGAGGGGCTGGAATCTCTCTTTCCTTTCTTCCTGTGAAATCTCTGTGTTCCTGACAGCTTCTGCTGATCACTCCATGCTGCTCATCGTGTCCGAGTTGTGCCAAACCTCTCCAACATGCTCAAGTTCATGAGCTGCCCCAGTGCAGGCAGGGATTTCATCCCCGGCTTCCCCAGCTCACTGCACAAACAGCAGTGGGGGGCTGCCAGCTCGGGGGGCTCCACATCTGCCCTGCAAGGCTGATGCGTACCAGCTGGGTCCCAAGTCACTCTTGTGCAGGCAGGGGTTGTGGGGTTGGGATTCTGGGACATCTGGCAGCCCAGGCTGTGCAACATCTGGAAAGCCAAGAGTCTGCCACCCAAAGTGGGACTGGGCAGGTCTGGGGTTTGACTCCGTGTCTGCGACCTTTCAGGGAGAGGGCTGGGAGGGAATAACCTTTCCTCTGCTTTTGTAATTGCATCGGTGCGTTTGCTGGGGCTGTGCTGGCTGAAGTGCTGATGATTTGGGAAAGCTGCATTCTTCCAGGGGGGAAAAGCTGGGAAAGCAGTTACATCTGTGGAGTCTGCAGCCTATCCCAGCTGCCAAAAGCACTAAGGAACAAAACTGAAGCGCGCTCTGGTTTCAGATGCCATGGACTTCAGTGTTTTAAAAGGGGCCTCTTCCCACCGTGGCTTGTGCAATGACCTCTGTGCAAATGAGAAAAGCCCCAGTGTAAGGAGGGTTCTCGCTCGTGCTTGTGTTTGTTCTGGTGTGAAAAACCACATAAGGTGTTTTCTGAGAGATTGGAGCTGGGTGATGAGGGATCGTTTCGGCTGTGGAGATGCTTTCCCCACAGCAGCCCCTAGGGCAGCCCTGCCAGTGCCAGGCAGTCAGGGGTGTCTGAGCTCTGGTTCCCAGCAGTGATGTGGGTATTGCACACATTTAGCCTGTGATCTGCTGAGGGTCCCTTTGCACTGCCTCACCCCTGCCCTTCCTTTCTTTGTCAGTCGGTGGATGCCCTGACCCTTGTTAGTGAACAGGAGACCTCTAAGGCTATTTATTATTTAATGCTGCAGTTCCTGCCTTTCTTTTTCTGTATTTACCTTTCTGCCATTTACTGCCCCACACTGAAGAAGCCCTTGATGTGCTGTCAAATCCCTCCAGGACATATTTGATTGAAATGTGTTTCACCAGCTTGAGTAAACCTGGCTGACAGGGAAACGCTTTCTTGCCTTGCAAAGAAATTCAACAGCCTCCACCTTCCACTCTGGCTTTCCAGCAGCACTCAAATGAGTTGCTTAAGTTCAAGCAAATGTGATAATAAGGTTGAGGTGCAACCGTGGTTACAACCCAGAGCATCACAGCACCTCATTTATTCAAGTAGAGAGATCATATTTGGATTTTATTTCATGTTTTTCTCCAAGTTCCCCAAAAGAAGGACACAGGTATTTGCTCCTTCCTGGCCGTCAGGGATGGCTGGGGACAAGGCTGCAGCTCATCTCTTCCTCATAGACCTGTCCCTGTGCCCTGGCAAGGCCAGGACCAGTGTCAGCAGGTTCAGGACCCAGAGAAACTTCTACAAAAAGCATTGCCTGAGCCTCATTCTCTGAGCAGGAGCATTGAGGTGCTATTCTGCAAATGACCTTTGCAACCTGCCTGTGTGCCTTTAAGTTGCTTTAACCATGTGTGAAGTGGTGGTATTAATAATAACACTATTCACACCAGCGTCTCTTGGGCAGCTGAATGACAGTATGAATGTGGATTAATATTCCTTAGCCACAAGGGACTAGGAAGGAGCCAATGGAAGCATAGCTTGTGAAATTAATAATCACCACCCACTTGGAGGAAAAGGAATTGGATTATAGGGACTCCAGAATTAATAGTATCCTGGGAAGGCAGAGGCTATTGAAATATTCATTGGGTTCAGCTAACCTAAGACAGTAAGAAGCAGGTGAGGTGTGATGCATTATGTAGCCACAGGCCATGAGCCACTTTTTATGGCTGTGGGGGCTGGTGTTCTGGAGCCATCTCCCTGCTGTGTTCTGCAGTGTTGCTCTAATTGGGCAGAGGTGTGTGGTTATTGACAGGTCTGTGTATAGCCACTGATGGGTGCTGCCAGGTATGTGTATGTACAGCATAAATAAAGCAGCAAGGGATGATTTGGGGCTGAAACATGGGAAAACTGGGGGAGAGGGAGTTGGGGAATTTGTCATAAACAGGGGTTTTGGCAGGATACCAGCCTGAATCCTGGGGCTGCTGTGCAGAAACATAGAATCCCAGACTGGTTTGGGTTGGAAGGGACCTTAAAGCTCATCCAGTTCC
>JBAFWW010063597.1:0-11688 GCA_036873685.1 Agapornis canus | reverse complement strand
AAAAGAGGAAGCTACAGAACACAACCAGTTTACAGACTTAAAAAATTAATCGGTGGGACCATTACTAAAAAAAAAAAAAAAAATATAAGCAACCAAAAAATGAGCATGGTCACAAAGCTCTGAAATGGAACAAGACAGAAGAAAACCTTGGAAACTGTTGCATGAACAGGTGAGTACCACTCAGTGAACGCTCTGCGCTAGCCAGACATAAAGCCAGCTGTAGCCCAGAAGCCACGTAAACAGATTAATTCAGACTGCTGCATTATGAATTATGCTGAGAACCTTCTCTTTACAAAGTAAGTTTTTTCACATAAACATCTGATTAGTTTTTTTTTTTCCTGAGCACAAAGGAACCATGCAGCACCAATGTATACTCTGATTCTTCAATATCTCTATGGACATACCTCTCCAAATAGATTCTAAATGCATCAACATTTGGCACTTAAATTTCATCCTCCTATTTCTGCAGCTCTCAAGGTCGTCAAATTTTCCTAACAGGTATTCCCAAACTTCTTTCTAATGGCAATAGCTAGCAAATTTACAACTGTTTTTTTATTCGCAGCTTTTTAATGAACCCATTGTTTCAAACAGCCTGTACATCCATCCACCTTCAGAACCTGTATTTACTATTAACAATGTTTTAAACAAGCTTTACAATGAAAGTGCATTCCTTTTTGCACTTACCTGCAAAATGAGATTCTGTACCACTATTTTAACTTTTCAGTAGCTAACAGAATAAACCACGTTCTGTAGAAAAGATCAAATTCACTACTGTGAAAGAAACTGAGTTAAAGTTATAAAACAGCCTCTATCTGCAAAAAGTCCATCCACAGCAACACAAAGAATAAAAGTATGAGGAAGAAACCATACAAGTAATTATGACTGATGAGTTACATCATGTAGAAAAAACCTCTATGGAAGATACTTTAGTACAACTAACTATTCCCACTCCTTTCATCATTTAAAGAAGGAATTTCAAAAAACGAATATGAAATGCAGTAAACTGGATACAGAAATTTGAAGATACATTTTAAAAGCTACCTTTTAGATAAGCATTTTAATCTAACTGAAATATTTACTTTCCTCAAATCCATGAGAGGTACAATATAAGTCATCTTAGCCAGGAGCATAACTTCCAAGTATTGTGCTTAAACGAAACTTTACATTCACACTTGGATTATACTAAATACATCATCCAAGTAAGATTTAGTCCAGTATTTTAACAATGCTTTCCTCCAGTAGCTCCTCTTGGTACAAGTATAGATAATGATTCTAAACAGAAGTCACCACAAAATCACAGATCCATTTAGGCTTAGACGGACTGCTGGACTCTGCGTAAAGCAGAACCAGGTTCAAAGTTGTATCAGGGTACTAAGAGCCTTGCCAGTCAAATCCTGAATACTTCCAAAGATGAAGATTCACTGTGAATTTTTCCCTGTCAAATCCAACCAGTATCTCCCTTTTTGCAATAGCAGCTGTTGCTTCTTCTGCTGTCCATCTCAGATGAGCTTGTCTTTTACACAAATGTTCATTAGCTAGTTAAAGACAGTATTTCAATCTCTCTTAGGTTTCTCTTCACCAGGGTGAAGAAACCCAGCTACCTTAGATTCTCTTACATTTCATGTTTCACACTCTGTCTCAGTAGCTCTCTGTCAGTCACTCCATTTTGTCAGCATCTTTTTTTTTCTTTTTTACTGAGCGTGTTCTTTACATTTTGTTTTCAGACTGATTTTGTCTTCATGGCTCACAGCATAATTCACTGTTACAATCATCATAAGGGTATTTTGAGTCCACCTTTTCATCTTGTATCCTCAATCAGCTTTCATCTCTACCCCATGATGTCACAGCTGCAAAACTTTGCATGATTTTTTTCCACTTGCTGTAACATATCACAGACTTGGACTCACATCACACTTCCTTCCACCTCCTCCACAGTCAGTAAGGACAGCTCCTACTACCATTTGCCCCTTTCATACTGCTAAACGCTTTGTTTTGTCTTCCATACACAAAGTGCATTTCCTAGATTCCACAGGTCTTTTACTTTCTCTATCCCAAAATCCCTTTTAACAGCTCACAGAACGCTTCCTGACTGTCATACACAAGGTACAACTTGTATTCCCTATTTAAATAAACTTGTAAACATAACTGTATTTACTTACTTAATGTATCCATAAATTATTCCTTCTTTTATAAGACTGAAAGGTTAGTGCAGCTTTTGGTTTAGAGGACAGATGCACTGCTGAGGTAATGAACTCATTACTCCTTCACTACCTTTGAAAACTGCTATTTAGAATCACAGAATGGCTGGAAAGGATCTTAAGATCGCCTAGTTCCAAACCCACTACCATGGGCAGGGAAACCACATTTCAGGATTTTATTATGTTCCTGATGAATCTCTGACGTTTTAATATATTTCAGTAAAAGAACTGTAATCATCAATACTTCATCTATCCATGTATTGTCAATATTCTGGCTTAGAGCTCTCCAGACTACTGTGTATCAGTTGAGCTCTTGTAACTGACTGACTGTAACTTCCTGAAGCTTTACACATGACACACAGTAAAAGTGCAAATATGCCTCTGTCGATATACAAAAACATTATGCTATCATACTTTGACAGTGAAAGTTTAGAAACATATGCTTCTTAGATCAGGAAGTTTTCAGTTTATTTTTGCATTAGCACAGTGATTTTAACAAAGTGTTTCATACTGCAAGTTTGGATTAAAGACAGAAGCAGAAGTCTGAATCACTTCACTGTTACTCATCTATTTTTAATTTAGACCATTCACAATATACATGAATTTAAATGGCTTTCTGTATTGTGTGCATAGACAGAAAAACTGGAGCAAGAAGTAGTAGGATAAATTAAGAAAAGTTAGTCCCATGACTTTCTCTAACACTTCTATTTACAGGAATAGTAAATAGAACTTAACATACAAGACAATAAATGCAGGACAACCTAAGAATCAGAGATGCTGAGTGAGAGTAACAGTACCAAAGGTGCTGACATACAGTGCAGGATAAAGTTGCATGTAACAGCTGAACTGTTTCAGTGGCTTACTGTCACTTGCTGTCTCCAATTCATTATTCATTTCAACGAGAAAGGACAATATAGTATACAAATAGGAGGGTAAGAATAAGATGACCTAATCTGATACTGAAAGGGGGTACTCAATAAGAAATCTGTATTTTTAATTTCTGATGCAATTAAAAGCTGGATAGAGAAACAGGAGAAAGGCACTAACCATTTCTTTATCTCCCTTTGCCTCTGCCTGTGTATTTTTAACCACTAAAGCAAAAACAAATATGCCCCCTTTCCTACTACTGTTGCTACCAGCAACTCTTCAAAAATACTATTTTGCATAAATTCTTCCTTAAATTCAGTTATTATAATCTTACTGCTTTCTTTTTCTCTCAGCTCTATTCATTAGGCAGGTTTCCTACCATTCTGTCCTCACTACTTCTCGCGAAGATCAAGAGAAATGATTCATACAGAAATGCAAAATAAAACTAGGATTAATCCTGCCCCATTTGCTTCCTCAGGAGAGGAGACCAACACTGTAGTGTATCAATAGAAACAATGGTGAGAAAGTGACATGATTTTTGAGAGCACAAATCTTCTGGACTTCTTTAGCCCAGTATACCAATATTTCCAAATTCTTGAATTCTATACAGATGTTCATGGCTAAAAACCTACAAAGAAGAAAAAAAAGATGAAAAAAACAAACAAAAAAACCCACTAAAAAACACAACACAACACACCAACCAACAGAAACAAAGAAAACAAACCAGAGAATGACTATATCAATGATGCAAATGACTCTCCAATGAAAGGCTTCTCAAATCCAAGTATCACAAAAACTATCTGGTGTTCAAAACCAGGTAATTTTTTGTTTCACCTGTTTCTACCATCTTATCAAAAGCTGGTCTATATGGGGAAACTGGACACTTCGATCACCCATAATCCAGTGTTCAGTTAACTGTCAAACACCCTACTTGGTCCCACACACCTGACAAAATCCTTCAACTATTCTAAGTAAAATCCTTGCATTATCTGTACTTCTGGCAGGATAATAAGCATCACTACATAAAAATCATGTCCAAGAACAATGTAAAATAAACTGGATTTAAAATACCACCATATACTAGGACTGTACTGGTTTTGGCTGGGATAGTTATTTTAATTCCTAATAGTGGGTGCCACGCTGTGTTTTGGCTGTAAGTCTGGGAATAATGTTGATAACGCACCGATGATTTAGTTGTTGCTAAGTAGCACTTACCCTGGTCAAGAACTTTGCAGTCTCTCATGCTCTGCCAGTGAGGAGGAGCACAAGAAGGTGGGAGGAAGCACAGCCAGCTGTCATGAACTATCCAAAGCAATGGTCCATACCACAGAATGTCATGCTCAGTATATAAACTGGAGGTGTTGACCAGAAGGCGCCAACTGCTGGACACTGGTTGGCAGCTGGGGAGCAACTGTGTTGTGCATCACTAGCTTATTCCTTCCTCTATTTCCTATTATTATCACATGATGTAAATTATTATAAATTATTATATTATATAAATTATAAATTTATTTAATATATAAACTGTTCTTATCTCAACCCATGGGTTTTTATACTTTCCTGTTCCCTGTCTCATGGGGGTAGTGGGTAATGAGTGAACATGGTATTTAAACCACAGAATCTACCCATAACAAAATAAAGACATACAATCACTGTAGCAGCCACTATTCAGACAGATGTAGGCCACTGAAGAATTTCTATCACATTGTTCTACAGAATCCATGAACCTTTACCTTACACAGTTCTGCAGCACAGCAACACTAGCAAGCTCTGGTCATTTTCACTGGTACTTCTATAGCAAAACCCAGTAGGACCAAGATGCTACTACTGCAGACTGGGAGGTCAGCAAAATTTTCTATTTTTCTATTTTTTATACTGCACAAGAATTACCTGTGATGGTCTCTGGAGAACCGAACTCAAATTCCACATGATGTTACAGTGCCAACAAACCCCTACCAGTTCATTGGAAGGAAGTTTTGCTCTACTGAATAGATCCACTGAGAACAACTCAGTGCTCAGGTCTGAAACTTCTATTTATTCACATGTAGATAGTTAGCCCATTATGTGACATTGTGGGGATGGCACTTGTGAATATATAGCGTACTTCAAATTTATTTGTGTTCGGTGGACTTACTCTCCACTGAAAACAGTTCATTTTGTACAGGTTCCTATTTCAGATATTAAGGGCAAGCCCTTCTTTGACTTGAGTTCTGTTCAGTGGACAGCCTGACTCCTAAGTATGTATACATGCCTTCAAAGCAGTACCCAGAAGCTTCTGGGTGAAACTTCACGAATATTTGGCAATGCCTTCAACACTGTCAGGTAACCCCCTTCAAAAAGCTTAATCATAGAATAGTTTGAGTCAGAAGGAATCTTAAAGATCTAGCCAATGCCATGGGCAGAGACACTTTCCACTAGACTAGTTTGCTCAGATCCACACCAGTGCCTGTGAATACTCCAAGGATAGGACACTCACAACATCTCTGGCAACTAGTTCTAGTGCCTCACCACACTCCTGTGGTAAAAATCAACTTCAACCTAAACCTCTTTCTGTTTAAACCCACCCCCTCCTTGTCCTATCACTCTGCAAAGTCTCTCCCCAGCTTTTTTGCAGGCCTCCTTTCATACTGAAAGGCTTCTTGAAGGTCTCCCCTTCTATTCCCCAGGCTGAACAACCCCACCTCTCTCAGCCTGTCTTCACAGGAGAGGTGCTCCAGCCCTCTGATCATCTTCGTGGCCTCTTCCGGACTCACTCCAACAGGTCCTCATCCCTCTTCTGAGGAGCCAAGATAATTTACAATTCATAAATAACACCACTAGTTAATACTAGAAAATAAGCAGCACATTTATGAAGAGGCAAGTAAAGCCTGCACTCAAGTAGCAATATTTCTCAGGAAAATCTATGGTTCCTGTAGACTTCTTCACTGGCCTGTCAAGGAGAAAAAAGTTGTCTTGAGTTTTAGAAGGTGGTACGTAAAGATGCATGACTAACATAAGACTTGGTGGGAGAGAGACTTGCCCATTAAGCTGCAAGTAGTTATTTCTAGCCTTTAGCAAAAAAGTCGTATGCCTGAATTCTGTAAGCAAGCAATAAGGCTTGTACAATGACATTATCCTTATACTTCTCTCTCCACATTTTTGGAAATTAACATCACAAAATTAAACATACAATGAAACTGACTGAGAAAAAGCACTTTCAAAGTCTGTAACTTCTGATATGGTTTTGATTTTTTTGCTTTTCTTCCCCTTGATTACAAAGCGATAATTTTGATACAAGATGCAATCTGAAAATAGAAAAATTTGGAGTTGGAGGTCAACCCGTCCACTGAATAGAGTGGAGAGGAAAGCTAAAGGAAATAGTTGGCTCCACTTTGATGCAGGTACTAATCTTTTTGCTTATACAGGCATTCATGGCATTTCTGTTGTAGTGTTAAGATGACAACAACACAGGGAAAAGAGAAGAGATATATATATATATAAAAAAAATATGACCACCTCTGTACCACTGGTATTGTATGACTTTCAAGCTTCCTATATGGGATGGAAGCTACTGGGGCATTACTGACCTGTAGAAACTTGCTTAGGTCACTGAAGTTTTTCAATACCCATGCAAAAGAATGGTTTCAGCAATTTCTTGGTCACATGAAGATCTTCGCAGGAGTAAACTTAATAAGGATTTTTAAAAAGAAGACTATAGAAATCGGAGAAGCAGGAAGAATGGCTTGGGAGAACACCATTTTAAAAACTGCTTCCAGTATTTTGCAGTTACTGAACAAACTTCGAAGTTTTAACACCATGACATTTTCAGCTGCAGTATTAGTCTCTACTGACTTTTCTTTCCTGAACAGTAAGAATCATAGGCCATGTCAGTTTTTATACTATTCACAATCAGATACAGCTCCACTAGAAACAGAATTCAGTTAAGAATAGATCCCATGTTAGGTAATGCCCAAAGGAAACACCTTCCTTATTCAAAAGCTTTTCACTGACTATTTTCTCCCCAGTTTAAATTTATAAAACTTGTCTGTGTTTTTAAGCCCTCTGATAAACAATTTCATTGCCAAAGTCAGCTAAGAAAGATTTCTCTCACTTTTACCAGTTTTGGACTGCAGGTTCTAGCATCTGGTGCTTCTGAAAAATTATAACCAAGTGTTGTAGACTAGTCAAAATGAGAGAATCTTTGAGACTGCCTCTGTCAAGCATCACAAACTGTTTTGGAAATCAGGGTATAATTTGTTAAAGGTATAACCTCACATAGGAGTTTGGTAAGATCTACTAAGCAAATGGCAAGTCCAAAGTCAAATTCAAAATATATGGTTAAGGCAAAGATTAACCAACAGACTGCAAGAATGTATTGTTTAAAAATGTAGATTTGTTTGTTATTTCTCCAGAAACAATGTATTGCAATTCAAGTGGTTAACTTTAAGTAAAAAACCTTCTACCTAATTGTCATGATTTCTGCCACAATGCAACCAAGACATCTCACGTAGTGGGTGGAAAAAGCACTTCTTAACATTTTAATACCAATCATCCAATTTCAAAAGCCATAAGGCACAACCTGTCTATGATACCTGACTAGACAAAGGGTCCAGAAATGCTCTCTGCTGATAAGGTGCTAGAAACTTTAAAAGTTGCAAAGCTTTGGATTTTTTTGCTTTTATAATAATACCACCTACACCATCTTACCACGTTTTACCCACTTGCTCTTGAAGGTAAAGAAATTATACTATACATGTAAGCTGAAGTACAGAGAAGAGTAATGTGGTTATATTATATTAATATTAAGGTTAATATTAAGGTTTGATTTTGTGCTACCTATCTCAGTAGTTTAATGTTCTCAGTTGGACAAACCAATTCTTATGAGGGGGGATGAGCATGAGTGGGGAGGATGCACAAGGAAGGTCATTTCCAACACAGGGAGATAGATCTTCCATAGTTTCAGAAAAGAGACTGAAAGACAACTGACATCACACTGAAATAATCAAATATTCTGAAAGGCTATTTTTTAGGAACCAGGACTCTTTTCATTAGGAGTCACAGTTTATAGCTTGTATTCTTGGTTGGGTTTGTTGCTTTTTCTTGTTGTTGGTTGGTTTTGTTTTTTTTTTCTGCCTGGTACTCAAACTGCCTTTCAATTATGCATGTCAGTTTTCTTTGTATTATATATAAACACACATTCAGACAGATAACACAAGCATTAATGCTATCAATAAAAATTTATTGCCACTAACGCTTGCCCAGTAACAGTACCTAAATTAACAACTATTTTAGTTTAGGAGAATTAAAGCTGTAGTTACAGGTGTGGCTGGATGAACAATATCAAAAGGAGGTTTAAGAGAAGAAACACTGTAAAACTACAAAATTATACAATAGTGTTTTTCTTACTTAAACTCTGGCATGTGACAATCTGTTTCATAACATAATTTAAAACAAACACACACAAGCCCACCTCAAACACAGAACAAGGGAAGGGGAAATGCACAATCCAGACTGGACTCTTCAGTCAGTATGTACTGACTGCATGTAACACCACTATCACAGATGCAGATTTTCAAAGACTGTACTTTTCACAGGCATAAATTAAACTGCAATTTTAAGGAGGATTCCTATCACAAAAAGTTAACAGAATTTATTAGAGAGGTTTTATTCATCAATTTTTAATAAAAATATTTCTTCTTACTTTTCTAGTTCTAGACAGTCATGGCCCTGTGTATCAACTGTATCTCAACTAACAACTAAACCCTGTAATTCAACAGTACTGAATAAACTACTTTAATAAACTAGTTTAATCTTATTCACTTTCAGAACTCTTGCTCTACCTATTCTGGGGAAAGCATTATTTTTCAGGTAAACAAACGGACTAAACAGAGTAACAATTCAATAATTTAGCATAGGGTGTGCTACGCATGGTCACTCCTAATAAACTCCCATATTCTGAAAAGATTAATTTTATATTATCCACAAAAGCTTGTATTAATAGACTTTATGCAGCCTAAGTACTACACTGTCAAACTTTTATAACTAAACTTACAATTTTATAGTACAAGAAATTAGAAATTCAGCTATAAAGTTATACTTCATTGACTACCGTAATAACCCTAGCAGGCCTTCTGCATATACAGTACTTTTTTAAGCTTAAGGAAACTTAGATGTAGTAATCTTGCAGATGAGAAGCTGTACAACCATGTAACAAATGTCCTGTAATGTGAACCTTACAAAAAAAGAATCACAGTAGACAGGGCTATGGACAAAGTTGACAAATTAAACTGCAGATACCTTAACCCTCTGTGTCTTATTATTTTCTAAATTCACATCTGGTAAACAGAATTTTTTTGTTTGCTAAAGGAATATAAAAAAATATCCATATTAGCACCAAACAACTGAACCATCTTTAAAAGTCCTAGCCATCTTCAGTAGCCTCTTGGTAAACCTGCCTGTTGAGAGAAATACAAAATAATCCATGAGATCAAAGCTGTCCAAAGCTCTCTGAAGTGGCTTGAAATAACAAGAAAAGCAAGAAGCACATGGAAGAACTGGAAGAGATCTTACAGCTACTATCTTATACATGTACAGAAAGAGAAATTATTTGATAGCCAGAAGAACATTATCCAGATTTCACAGGAGTACATAATACCCCTATAAAGAACAAGGGAGAGACACTGGTGAAAATCCCGCTTCCATCACCACTGATGGCTAGGGAGAAAGCATTTATGCAGTTCCTCTCACCCAGTCAGCTGTTCACTAAACTGAGAATGTTTTAGTTTAAACTGTTTCACTCAACACTGTTATTTGTCAAAGTGGGCATACTTTAGAAAATGCTTCTATTTAAATACACTTTATTTTAAAGTAACAAAACTAAGGTATTTCAGCTTCACACCATCATGATATTTCTAAAATAAAACACTTCAGTTACATTCTAATTGCAGGGCTTAGTACACTTCGATTTAATTTTTTTTCCCCAATACAAATACCACTATGTTGTTTTCAAATGTTTATCTAAGTATATTTACTGACATTTTTCCAGAATTTGATCAGAGATGCCATACATTGTTTTCATTTCACTTTGGAGTACAGTGTCATCAAAAACTGTACAACATGACACAAGAGAGAGGAAGTTCACACATTATTGCTAAAACTAAACACAAGTAAGCAAACAAGGCAACATCTTCATCTATGCTAATCTGTATCTTCCCAAAAGCCAAGGAAGTAAGTGTACTGAGAGAGGGGAAGAAAAAAAAAAATCTATTATACTGAAATTTGTAAGTTGTTAGCATCTTCCAATCAACCAAAACATTCCTCAGGATTTATTTTAGAGACATACCTTGAAAACCAGAATTCCTAAATCATTTCTAAAATTACTGCTAATCAAACACTGCAATACTGTAAAATAAATGATGAAATCGCAAATCAACAAACATGCCCTCACAGAACACACCCAGAAATCAAGTTTTCTCCCACAACCCTACTCAACTCACCCACGCCAAGATCATTCTGTGCATATTTTGCAAGGTGAAAAAGGGACAAAAGCCTTTCCCTCTTGCTTGTATCACACGCTTGCTAAGCTCTCATTTGCTAATCTGTCATAACACACAAACTGGAGAAAGACTTACAGCTTCATTTATGCTCTGACAAACCCCTTCTGTTACTGCTCTGAAATAAAACAGGATGAGAAATATTTTTATTTTCCCCCCAACCTCCAGAGTGGTCTTTCATTTATATGGCTTCTTCAATGACTTACAAGAGTTGGTTGAGCAAACAGCAAATTTCAAAACTGGAGCACAGGTGCAAAGAGGCAACAGATGAGCAAGCCTTTAGTAACAAAAAAGGATTACACTTTTAAAGTAACATCAAAGAAATGCAGAAATCTAAGTCTCAGTGTACAAGTGGCTTGGCTTGGTTTAGTTATGCCTGTTTCCAACTTCCTGAAGCAGTCACATGGTCTTTCCAGAAAGTATACTCTATGTCAGATATACAATCTCTCATTTACAAAAGCAAGATAATGAGGTTGACAAAGAACATGAAAAAAAACCCCTACATAGTAAAATAAAAAAGTGCTCTTAGAATTACTTCTTCAAACAAGTGACTGGTATAGTCTCAGAGAGGATAAATGCACTCCTATTGCTTCTCTATTCATTAATGTAAGACAAGTCTTTTTTCATTATTTATATATGTAAGCCACACCTTCCAATATCAGAAAGCTGGTCATCACTTAATGACTAAACCAGCAAGTATTATATTTTCCAATTTGTGAACTGCATTTCTATAATATAGAGATTAAAGAAAAATCCACATGCATCTTATAAATAGATCTCTAAACTCTAAACTGGTATCTTAAAATAAGACAAAAGAATGTCTTAGGCCTGGGACTCAGTTCTGTTACTGACTGAACTGTCATACTGACTATGTTATGAGCATATGGAGAAAGCCCAAGAACCACCTCATGAAAGTTAAATTAGTCCTCATACGATCATGCCAACATGATCCTGAGAATCCACACTGAATCCTTCCATCTCTGCCTGTATCCAACCTACAGATGTTCTGCTTATCTTCTGTGTACTTTATCTGCAGGCACTTAGAATCATAGAATAGTTAGGGTTGGAAAGGACCTTAAGATCATCTAGTT
>JBAFWW010063592.1:5011-35678 GCA_036873685.1 Agapornis canus | reverse complement strand
CCTTCCAGGAGAATCTGCTCCAAGATTTTGCCAGGCACAGAGACTGGTCTGTAATACAGTAAAACAGCACTCTTATTCTAACTTCTCTTGAGCAATTATTGTGACTTTCAATGTTAATCCTAATTATAGGACTAAAACTCTTTCATAAATAATTTTAAACACTCTTCTAATGACTAATAAATATATTGAAGAGCAAGTAGAAATCAGGATGGATCCAGTTAAATTACTCTTCAGTGTCCAATATCCATGGCATGTTTAATGATTATACTTCTGTCCATCTATAAATAATTATAATTATTTGCATTTATTGCTATCGAACCCAGTAATTTGTTTAATTACTTCAAACTGTAGTTAACATATTTTCAGTTTGCAGTAATAAGTCATTTCTTAATTTCTAATTATCACCATGTCCTTTAAGTCTCTTATTACTGATGCCATTTGGCTTTGATAAAGTATCAGAAATAAGCCTTCCAAAGTTTCTTAGCAATATATTCTCCTTTATTTAAACAATAGATTTTCATTAGCACATGTGTATGTCACTATATATAACCTGGAAAGATGTTGCAGCCAATAGTTTTCAGTGGGGATTGGACCATTCAATGGCACTCTTATATCCTCATAGCCTTTTTTGTCTTCTACATAATAGCATGCTGTCCCAGTGAAAGTCACTCTGAAAGCTGCAGCACTTTCGAAATCAGTTTGAGTCTTACCGTGACAGGTTCCCATTAGTTCAGTTCTACTGACTTCACTGGAATTACTTGTAATTTTCATAAGTTTTATAATTAGATGGTGACTTTTAGAGCTAGCCTTGAAAAATAAGAGACATATAAATTACACCAGCTCAAAAACATTTGAAGAAGGCAATATGACCAGAACTGGAAAGAAATTCTCAAGCTAAGTGTTTTCATGCCAGGGAGTATTTTTTTACAGAGGTCAAAATGTTCTGTGAGGACATCTCAATACATGGTGGAACACAGGTTCCCTCAGGAACCAGCCTACCACTCAGGTTTCCAACCTATACAGCTTCTCACCACTTCACCTACTCCCTCAACAATGCACATGAGGGGCTGGTAGACAAGTGAGATAGTGGGAATCCTGGATTTCACCTCCCCAGGACTCAAGTGCTCTGCAGCCTCTTTTGGGCAATTCTGTAGGCTCCTACAGCTTCCAGGTTCCTAATTAACAAGGGGACAAGAGGCTGGCTTTCAAATTCATTGCTCTTCAGCAGCCTGAGCTCCTAGACTACCAGCATATGACTCCAGCTCATTGTAGCAACAAGCCACCAGCCCCATGGTTAATGACTCTGGGTCAGGCTATTAGAAAGATCACCCTTGTAAAAACTAGGTTTACTTCAGTTGGAAATATCATCATTCCTGCTATTAATTTCTTCACAAAACAGAGTTGATTTTTCTCACATAACTCTAATTGGGACTGCCACTGTGCGTCAGGCTTTCATGAGCAGTGTATTGTAACATTTGTTTTTATATTTTGTGCCCAATCATTTTCACACATCCCAATTCACAGTCTGGACAGCTTGGAAGTCTTTCACGTTTTGAGTGGATCAGTAGTTCAGGTCACCACATATCCAAAGGAATTTCAGACTCTGAGCATGCTCCTTGAGCCTTTCAACAGTATTAGTCACCTTTCAGAAAGTCTGCTTTGAATTCTCCCATTCTAACACAATTGTATGTTAAGCCTGGAAGTAGATAAAACAGCAAAAGAGGGAGCAATTCAAGGTGTCTTTACAGACTGCAAATACCAGCCCCATAAAAATATGAGAGACTGTGAAACTTCCAATTCTATTCGTGTTAGAAATAAACTCTGAAGATTAGCACCATTCATTCCTCTCCCATTAAAATAGTCTGAGCTGGGAAAACTCTTGGGTTTGCTGCTCACCATTTGAATTTTCAGTGAGTTTAAAGAGCTCTCAAAATAAAGAAAAGGAATGGAAATTTCCTTGTTCTGATCAGAATGAAGATGTTTATTTTTAAAAGAGAGAGGAGCTAGTTCTGGCTGATGTTTGAGAGAAGCATGCATGTACATGTTAGATTAGAGGAACCAGTCATGAATCATGCATTCTTATCCAAAAGTTATCCCTGCAGTGCTACCAAAGTCAGTGTCAGATCATGTTACCAAAGCACACAAGTGCTGGCCTTGAAACACAGAACTGCCCAAGGGCTAGTTTAACTGGCACAGCCAGCTTTTCTAAAAATGCTTGTGGATTTGCAAGCCAGATGTGCTGAACAATGCACCCCCTTGAAGTCTTTCTCCATGCCCTGTCATATCACAAGACTTTTACTGCTTAGCCAGTATACCTTGATACCCTCTGAGAAACCTGGGCTGGGTGCCACAGGTTCCCCGTGTGATCTTGGCACATACATCATTTGGGGCCAGAATTTTACTCACACCTAACTTCAAAAATGTCCCCAAAAATGGTTTTAGTGGGATGACCAAGGGGTGAATTACTGCACAGGGAAAGTGGAGCTGTGAAACTTTAGGCCTTCGGATATTTTTGTAAGGGCCAGCTCATGAACCCTGTATTTGCATCTGGGCATATGAATGAATAGTTGTTTTGATCCTAAATAAATTTGGGAAAGACCACTTCTGAAGAAAAGTCATTGCAGAAGATATCCACAATGTGAGCCTTCCTGCATGAGTCAGTTCAAAGGACCATCTTGTACACTTAGGGATCGGTATACATTAAGATGTACTTATTTCGGTTTTCAAATGCTTTAAGTAACAGAGTTCTCCCTTACAACGTTGAGGACAATTCTTCTGAAAGACTTTTCTCCTTCTTGTAGGCATAGTGATGATGCTTGTCCTTGATACCCAAAATGGGGTAGTGGACAGCCTCCAAAGCACTGTGATGCACAGCTTCAGTGTTCCTCCCCGGTGAATGAACATCTTATCAGCCACTTAAAAGCTGGCCACTTGGTTTTGATTAAACTAGATACAGGCCATCTATTCCAAGTGTTTGTTTTTTTTTTTTTTTCTTGATCTCTCCTGAACACATTTCTGCTTGTCTCAGAGAGGAGATGGAGATGTAGGAAACAGATTTCTAGTTCCTTCTTCCTATTTCCCCATTTTCTTTTCACCTTCTTACCAGTTAATGTAAGATGTTAATGAATAGCTTCCTCTTCCAAAGTCAGGAAATGCAAGACAAATTAGCACCTGAGTAAATCTGTTTCTTTCTCTAGGTGGTAGATCAAAACCATGAGATTTGATGAAGAGTCAGAGACACAGAGGTCACAGATAATGTGGATGATAATGGAAACATGAATGCAAATGTGCTTTTCACCAGCTTGGTAAGAACAGCACTCTCCCTGTACCAAGAGCTTTGGCGTTTAGTGCTTTGGAAACTTTTATATGACTAAAATGGGCCTGTTGGAGTGAGTCCAGAGGAGGGTCGTGAAGATGACCAGAGGGCTGAAGGACCTCTGCTATGGAGACGGGCTGAGAGAGCTGGGATTGTTCGGCCTGGAGAAGAGAAGGCTCCAAGGAGACTCATAGCAGCCTTCCAGTACCTAAAGGGGTTCTACAATATGGAGAGGGACTTCTTACAAGGGCTTGTAGTGACAAGGGAAAATGGCTTTAAACTGAAAAAGGGGAGATTTAAATTGGATATTAGGAAAAAGTTCTTCACTATGAGGGCAGTGAGGCACTGTCACAGGCTGCCCAGAGAAGCTGTAGCTTCTCCATCTCTGGCAGTGTTCAAGGCCAGGTTGGATGAAGCTTTGAGCAACTTGGTTTAGAGGAAGGTGTCCCTGCCCGTGGCAGGGGGTTGGAACTGTATGAGCTTTAAGGTCCCTCCCAAATCAAATAATTCTACGGTTCTATGAATCCCAATTTAGGTAATTAACTTTGGACACTCAAGATTAGGAAATTGAGGCTAGACCTATGCAAGAAATCTCAAAGGCTCTGTAAGAACCTCTTACATGTTTGTGCATTTATTTACTTTCCACTCTCCAGTTTTATACTTCTTCGATCACTCCTATGTTGGAAGATTGCTCAAGACATTTTATAAGATTTGCTCTCAGAAGTTCAAACTAGAAAGAGTTTCTTACCTGTGTCAGCAAATGCTTGAGAGAGGTGGTACTGGAGGCTATTTGCCTAATCCAAGGTCAGCTTGTCTAATACAAGGCAAGATTCAGCAGTAAGATCAAAAGCTGTACACAGGAGAAAATCCTTATTCACTCTTCGTGCCCTCTGCAGCCAAACAGGACAGGTATTTTATGCAACTTGCTCTTTATTTGTCTTTTATGTAGAAAGGAAATGAAAAACCAATGTAAAATTATCTATGACATTGGTGCTTATTGATAGTGGTTTCATACTTGCACAGAATTTTTTCCAGCACCACTGAAGAGTGGATTTTGGCAACTGAGCGACTGGTTCAGACACATTCTTTGGAGATAGATCTTTGGTTGCTAACATCTCTTATTCCCAAACCATAAACATCTGTGTAAAGTGCCTGTAAGGCATAAAGACTGCATAAATTACAGAATACCAGGCTTTGGTTTCTCAACTTCTGCCATCTACAGAAGAAAAATGTTGCCATTAATTTTTGTTTCCTTATATTTTCCCTTTGTAAATAAGAAGCCTAAGCTATTTACAGCTGTCAGTCATCTGTTACCTCTGGAACAATGTGTTCCTTGACTTCAGTTTGGCGCCCAACTCGTTAAACTCTAATTAAGATGTCTCAGTATACTTCAGCTAGAGATCTGCCAGGTTGTCAGTAGGTAAGTGACTGTAGAGTCCAATCTCACAGTCCTGCTTCCCCCCAGTCTGCATGTATTTCGTATGCCACCAGATCAGGTATCGCTGACGTCCAGATTTGCATGAATGCCCCATGCCTAGAATGCAGGAATTTGAGAAGTCCACATCTGGAGCCAAGCATCTTGAATACAATGAAACAGATTTCCTTTGGGAGCTTAGAAACCACTGAGTGACAAACAGCCCTAGGGCTAGGTAGTTTCACTCTCCCCTACCCAAATAAAATAAGGAATTACTGTAACTGGTAAGGGTGCAATCATGTAAAAAACAGTGTGGTTTTTCTGTCTTGACTTGAGATAAAAATCATCAAAGGTAGTTCAAAAAGTCTATTAATTTATTTGAAAGGAAAGATTTCTGAAGACCACTATGGAAAATGCAGCACTGGCTTACAAAAGGGTTTTTAGGAAAAGTATTAACAAGTGCTTAACAAAAAACAGGGCAAGTCAAGCTCCTACAAGCACTAAGCTGCTTTCAATGGCCCTGAATTTTTGTCTGTGTTTTTCTGTCTGGCTAAGCAGAAAAGAAGCTAAGCAGTTTTGCTTTTAAGGCTGAGCATAGCATTATACACCAGAAAAGATCACAGAATCATAGAATTACAGAATGTTTTGGGTTGGAAAGAATCTTAAGATCACCTAGCTCCAACCCCCCTGCCATGGGCAGAGACACCTTCCTCTAGACCAAGTTACTCAGATCCTGGCTTTCTCTTAGAAACACTGTGGTACCTACTCGGGCCCCTGTAAACAAGCTCAAAAGGGACAGTTGAATTACAGATCATTTTAAAGTTGCAAATTAAAATTAAATGTAATTTGATTCTATTTTATTAATATTTCCCTGTCAAAACAACTGGGTTTTTTTTCCTTACCTTCATATACTGTTCTAAGACTACAGTTTAGGTTAGATACAAGGTGTTAAACAGAGGCAGATTTTATACACAGATTTTGTAGAATCATAGACTCATTCAGGTTGGCAAAAACCTCCAAGGTCATCAAGTCCAACCACAAACCCAAGTCCACCACTGAATCACATCCCCAAGTGCCACATCCACACAGCTTCCAAATACTCAAGGGATTATTTTGATGAATAGTACTGAAACATGTACACTCTTCCCACATGCAAGTCAAATGCTCTGAACCAAATACAGAACTTCTGGCTACAAATATATATGGCATCATTGCTAAATTCAGAGCCAAACCTAAGCCTTCTGTGGTTCACCCAACCCTGTGTTTCCATAAATAAATAGACTGTAAGCATGGAAATTCAACAGGCAGATGAAAGCAGGGGAAACAAAGCAAATTTATTGTATAGTGATAGTGCACTGTAAAATTCTGCTGGTGCCACTAAAAAGCATGGAAAAGGCACATTGGATACTGAACTTATAGGGAAATGCTTAGAGTACTTTTCTGAAGTCTTATGTAGCTGTATTTCCTGATGTTTTAGGTTCCTATTTTTTCTCATATCTTCAGAGGGTTTATGAGAAGATTCTTTCTGAATGCAACAGAAATATTTTTTTTGAGCTTTTGAACAGAAGAATTCAAGTCTTGTTCTATGGAAATAATTTCCAAACTTGGTTACTAGCTCTGTTTAGTTAGAGGACCAAATTTACGAGGTTTTAGCCAACATGATTTTCAAAGGCTCCTAAGGATTTTAGGCGTATCTCCCATTCCGCAAAAAGGAAAACAATAATGCACTGAAAAAAACAGTAGTTAAGTTCCTTAAAACAGCAATGAAAGCCTCTGCCTGTGTATGACAACATATCTCCTGGACTTACACCAACACTGAACCTCAATTTTTTTTTCTTCCCTCATTTTTTTGAAGATATGATTAAGGTACTAAGAGGAAAATTAAACTCTTCACTGAAAAAAAAAATAAAGAATAAAAAGTGCAAACTAAATTATTTTGATGTATTCAAGCCTGTTTTATGCAATCCTTCATTGTCATGGCTTGTATTTGCCATATACTTGCATATTTTTTCCCAGAATACTAAACAGAACTCATACCATAAGTGCTGGCTGTAAATGGTAACTGTAGGAAACAAATAGGGATATAAGCAGATGGGGATTATGCAGAAGCAGCCCTGTGTCGGTGGAATAAGTTACCATCCTCAGCCTGCCACCAACTGCTTATCATGCCCTCATCTCAAAGGTTATCCAATCTTACAGAAGAGCTGAAGGAAAAACTACTGTACCCGTTGCAGTCAAGATAAGACAAATTATCAAAACACTGGTCAGGCTTATCTCATTTTGATTGAGACAGATTAGGGAGTTTGCATTAGAGAGCTGTCCTGTGGGCATGCAAAAGCAGTAACCTCCTGAAGAAAGTCAATACCAAGGACCCAAAAACTATGTCTGCTATCATGGAGGGATATGGAATAGGACATTTATCCACAGACTAAAATATATTCTCCAGACCTTGTTTTCCTAAGACATGCATTCAGGGGGACAAGGATGAACAGAGTAGAAATTGTCTCAGGGAAGTAATCCTGTAGGCACTGTTAATATTCTGCATACTGTTTTTAAAGCCATGCTTATGCTGGTAGATTTTACAGGGTATAAATATTTAAGAATCCCTGCTATAGTTGGAACTTTTTTTATATACTGACTATAAACAGATATTATTTTCCATTTCCTCAGTCCTTTGTTCCTGGTCACTTGTTTAATAACTGTCTGCTGAACAATGAAGCTCTAAATCCTTGGCACAAACAGCTTTGATATAATTTCAAGCCCTATTCTGGTTGCTTTAATTAACAAATTGCTCAAAAAATTCATATGATGTAGAAGTCAGTCACATACGGATCAATGGCTTTCTCCTCTTGTTTTTCCTTTCCCCGAAAATGCTGCCTTATTTATATCATTCCTCTTAACAGCCAGGATCCTTTTCAGTTCTTTGTCTGCCTTTCTATATAGCACAAAGCAATCTAGGGTCTAATTTTTAGACACGGAACCTATAAACTATTTTTCTGTCCATATCGTGGAAAGAGTTCAGGTAAAATTTCAAAAAGCCTCGGAAAGGAAAATAAGAGTGAATATCAGAGATTAAACACAACAGTCTAAATTGAGCATCTGTCTACCAGAGAAGGTATATCCTTTTAATTATAATGCTATGGGCAAAACACTTATCTGGTTTGTTCCCAAATGTGTGAATTTCCCTAATGTTCATTCTAGCTGTACTACTGCTCTGCTATTATTGTATAAGGAGGGGGATGATGTCACCTTTGAAATTATGCTTCCATTTTTTGACCAAGACAGCCTTAGAACAGGTTAACAGACTAAAGCACATCTGTATCAGACTAGCAATTGTTGATTCTTTGAGGTTCACAAATGACATCAATTAAGGTTGGGAAAAAATACCATAACATAACAAGGAAAAATACCATTGTCAGGAAATTGTGTTCCTAAGGCTTAGAGAAAAGGAGTGGTTTATGGAACCCAAACCAAGGATTTTCAGCACTGAGAAAAGAAATTTCATATGTCAAACTAAGGAAGAAGGAAAAGGCCTGGCTGGAACAGGACTGATCCTACCGTTGAATGGAGTAACAGATTGGGAAAGGACAAGAGCAGTAAGAGAGCAAGTGAGCTGACCGTGAGAGCAAGTAGTCTATTCCCTGCTGCTATGAAGGAGGTGGTTTGGATAAAGAAAAGGGAACAAAGAGACTGTTGCTTCTTGTAGAGCCAGACCTCCAGCCATATTATCATATGCCTTCACCAACAGCAGCAACATCAAATATAGTTTCCCAGGGTTTGGGTACAGGCAAAGCAGGAAGCAAAGTCAGGGCTTTTTTTCTGTTCTTGACAACCTTCTAGATGAATGCCTACTCTTCCCATATGTAGATACCTGATCAGCATTTAGGATCACAAGTGAATTCAATTCCCAGACAAACTCTTCCTCTACATGGGAGGTATCTATGCATTTTGGGTGATACTACATAGATGTTTGGCTTGGGGCCAGACTAGAGGCACTTTGAGTGACTTCCACACCCTCTGTTTTGAAGAGTAAGGAAATGGCTTCCTTTCATGACTTCCTCTCTATTGCTGTTATTTCCCCAGTGCTTATATTTCTCTAAGGTTGGACAAGAAATGTTGAGAATCTAAATGAGGTCAGGGACAAAATCACTCAGCCAAGGACAGCACATCAATTTTGATGTACTATAGGAGATAATTTAGCTTGAAGCTTTGTCTCCTCAGCCCCAAATTTGAAGAGATTCAAGATGCAGCAATTTCACAAAATCCCGCATAATTCAAGGGCACTTTAATTCAGCATTTAGTTACAGACCAAACTGTAGTAAGTGAGGAATTTTAGCTGGCCCCCAGAGTACATACATCATCAGTCTTATGCCCCAGAAACCCTTCAGGAGCATATTTTTAGCCCATCTAAGCTTCTGTACCATCCCTGAAAGGCATCCTGTTATGAAGTAGATAGCAAGAAAAAGCACACACTGCTGACATCCAAGGGCCCAGAGCTGTTATTAAAAGTAAATCCCCCTCAATCTCCTTCAGCCGTTCCTTCCTCTCCTTTACTAAGGATGTGAACTCAAGACAGATTATTGAAAAAATACAGAATGTTAAATCATCAAGGATAAGGCATAGCAGACTAGTGCTACATCTATACCAAGAGAATTAAATGGTATTAGAGTGAATTCTCTGACCTGGACAACAACCAGTGCAGTCTGACCAAATCTCTATTCTCAAAATCCAAAACAAGGTGTCATACCCAAACTGCCTGATGGGAGTTGGCTTGGCCCATGCTACCTCTCAGGCTATGACAGGGAGTTGTTTGGGAGACTATTAGCTATCTCCTGCTCGAAGTATATCAAGTATCCTGCTAATAATTTAATAGATTATTACATTTCAGTGCTTGTGCTTGGACCCTGACATGGTTTAATATATTAAAATAGTTGTAATCTGAGTGACCATTGCAGAGATAATTCAAAATCAGTCTGGGGCAGAAATCACAGTCAGATCACAAATGGGCAACTGCATCATGGGCAATTGCATTGTTCTTGCCTCTAAATCAAGATTCCCAGCTGTACTTCATCTCCTATACTATCCCATACTTCCCTATAGCAAAGGAGTGAGAGGCTGTGATGACCATGGGACTTTGACAAACACACAGATATGACAGGTACCTAAAATATACCACAAAGCTAAAAGGAAGCTCATAAATTACTGTTATACATTGCTTTAATCAATAAACCCAATGTTATTCTGTAGAAATATTCAGTCTGCAAAAAGCTTAATTTGCCATTAAAAATATTTTGACAGAAAATTCCTGTTTGTTTCAATGTGTCATAGTAACTGACTGCCACAGGGCAGAATAACATTGCCTAAAGCCTTTCTCCCTGTGGCATCCATTCTGCATACAAGCCAGATGAACATTTCTTTTTCGCTCTTTCATATTTTCTGCCACGTTTCCTTCAAAGCTTTATTTTCCTGACAGTTCTAATTAGTTATATTTTATTCCTTATCTGCTGCTATGCAAGAAATTTTGCTAGCTCACCTGGTAGAAAGAAGAATGGTTGCACAGGACATAAATTGGGCTAGTTTCACATGAAATGCATATTCTTCTTACACACCAGCTTTACATTGCTCTTGTTTTCAGTAAAGCCATTAGACACATCCCCAGCCAAACTTAAACGCCTGCTTAGAATGGAGCCAGGCCAAGCTTTGTGGAATAGAGATAAACTTCAGTGACACCAAAATGACTGTGGTTAGTGAGTCACAGAGGAGTCTCTTTTTAATAAAGTGGTTTCAAAAAAGGTAATAGACCAATGTGAGTTCAGCATGTGCTTTGTTGTTTTGGTGAATCGAGGCTCTAAGGTACTGTTCAGCTGTTCCTGTTCCAAATGAAATGTCTCACTTAACATAAGATGAATCAGTGGTGCTACGGACATGAGAAATTTCTCCCTTTTTTGGAAGCAAATACAAACTAACAGGAAACAGAAAAAGAAGTACATATTCTGCACTACTTAAGTCAGAAATAACTGCCATCCAGATTTCAGTAGGTTTAGAGCAAAAGTCCCAGAAAATGAAACAGAAAACCAAAAGCCTAATGGTCATGAATAGTAAAATGTCCAGAATTAAGTAGAAATTAAAAAAAAAAAAAAAAAAAAAAAAAAAGGAGGGAAAAGCCCAATAAGGTTAAAGAAATAATCCAAACTGAAAACCAATTTGAAAAAAAAAAAAAAAAACAAAAAACCAAAAGGAAAAAAAAAGAAAAAAATCCAAAATTAAGAAAAAAAAAAAAAAAAAAAAAAGAAGAAAACAGAGGAAGGGAAAGTCCTATCAGGATTAAAGAATTAATCTAAACTGACAACAATTTGGACATACTTCATAAAAGGAGAGATGGATGACAGAAATACAGTTAAGTCAGAATGGAGTCAAGCAGTTCACAAGGCTTTTACAAGAATGTAGCAAACAACATTGAAGGATAAATAACAATTTATTTCTGAAATCTTTATCTTTTGCCCAAAGCAAGGGTACTTAGTGCTATGCCTAATACTGATTACTTTCTAAAATATATATGAAGAAAGAGCAGATCAGCAATAAAATACAGATAAGTTTCTATTTAACTTCATATCAAAAAGCAATTTAACTGTCAACTAAATACCAAAACTGCTTGGTCTAAAACATATAATAGTGAAGTGGCTCTGGGTTTTGACAAATTTGATGCTTCCTTTTAAATCCAGTAGTTTAAAATGCCCAGAGCAGCATTGCCTGAGTCCGCTCTGCCTAACTCTAAATAAACTAAACTGCATGTTTTTTTTTGGAAGAGGAGCAGAGGAACTCTGCTCCCATGCTGCAGAAGGTGGAGGCAGAAGACACAATTGCAAGACGTATGTGAGTGCATGCTGTCCCAGGGTCAGTGGAGGAGAGTCAACAAGGAGTAAGAAAGATGGTGTGGCACTCAGAGTTGGGATAGCATTGGAGGTCCTATACCCTTAAACTCATCTGAAAAAGTATGATTTCTTTATTTTTTTTTTTTTTACCTGGAGGCCCTGGTTCCTCAGATTTTTTTTTCAGCACCGGCCGGTTTACAGGGGCAGGCTGAAGTCTCTGAGCAAGAGGTGCTTCAAATCACAGACTTCTCGTATCTTTCTTCAAAACCCTAATAACCTTCCCAAGACCTTCTTCAACTTTTCCTTCACATGCCACTTTTAGATTGCCATAAACCTAAATTTTGGCACTGCTAACACCAAAGAAAGATGCTGAATTGCATGTACATGGCAAGGCTTGGAGGGGCTGGAGGATGGGGTGTGACTCCCTCCTCTGTGCAAAAAAATTGGAGCAGCTCTGTGCTGGAACAAGAACTGCTTCATGGGCCAAAACCAAGTCCATTAGCAAATTTTGTGATGCCTCTGTGAAAATATGGTCATGAAAGTGCTAAAAATACTAGAGGCAGATAGAAAGAAAGGAACAAAAAAAAGGAGCACGAAACAGCAGAAGAAACACCAAGGCCAGAGGAGGAGATGACTCCATGGCAGAGCAGATAATCCCAAAAAGACTGCAGCTCATGAAGGATCCATATCCGAGGAGAAAGAAAGAATATGAAAAAAAGAGCAGCAGAGAGAAGCTGCTGTTGTGACCATGAACCCCACATGCTGGTTGTTGCCATAATGAAGGGATTGAGTGATGATAACTGTGATGATAACAAGGATAAAAGAGCCAGGAGTGAAGGAGTAAAACTGAATCTGGGTTTGGGGAAGTAAGTGTGCAAACACCTATTTCTTATGTTTTTCTTTGCCAGTACCCTAATCGATACTCAAATATTTATATTAGTTGGCAATAAATCAAGTTTAGTTCCTCAGGGTTGCATCTCTTTTTCCTGCATTAGTAGCTGGTAAGTGAATTCCCTGTCTTTTATTTTGACCCATGATTCTTCTGGATCTCTCATCCTTACTATTTTCTCCCCCTGCATATCACTGGGGAGCGAGGGGGAGTGAGCAAGTGGCTGTGTGGGTGTTTAGCTGTGAGCCAAGGCCAACCCACCTCAGATGCATTATCCATCAAGATGACAAAATTCAATTTCATCTATGCTCTGCAGAAGCCTAGAGATTGGTTCAATATAATGTTCAATTACTGTATCTCCCATGTGGTACCAAGATATTTGGTGATTCAAGTCTTATAGAGGAAGTGCTTTTAAATTAGTGTATTTCAGAAGAAGAAATTGAAAACTGTTCATATTTCAGTGTTTTGTGGTGAGGAAGAGATGAAGATCATACCTCAGTGTGATTGCACTGGCAGCAATGGGGGGATTCAGGATCTGACCACAATATTACTCAGTTTGAAATTGGAGTCAAGGTACCTTGTGTTAAATAAGACACATCATGAAAAAAAAAAAAAGAACCCAGCACATTCACTTAAAACAGAGAAGAAAACCAAATTCTCCATCAAGGAAGTTAAAGAAATGAAACCTAAGGTGTGAGTATTGCCCCACTATAGCTAAAACAGTCTTCAATGCACATCCCAGGTACTAGAATATACTCAGAATCATACAAGTTCCATTCTAAATTCAACAGCAGGATGTGATAAATGCCAAGATTTTAATGTTTTCTACTGGTGCAAAATGTAATATTCTTATTTATCAGTAAGGAAGGTATCAGACTTACAAGATCCTGAGCAAGGAGTTCAAGTATACAGTTATTGCTCTTGCCAAATGAAATGTCAATATTAGATTATCTCCCACTATTAGTGCTACATGAATATTTTACATTTAAATCTTACACAGAATCTGAGCCCAATAACATTTAAAAATCAAATTGCGTGTCTTGAAGGACTTGTTCTCTAGATCAGTCAAATGTTTTAGGGTTAGATGGAAAATAGCATTGAAATTACTTGTTCATCATACTGTCAGTGATGGAAACAGTAATCAGATTTGGATCTTGCAAGGCCATATTAATCACCCAGTCTCAAGAAGAAGTTGTGTTTCCATTTTACATAGTGTTAATCTGGCGAGTTTTCATCTGATAAACACATAATTGCTTGCAGCCCTATTCAGTTCTTTCTTCCTTCTAAAAGCAGAAGCAGATCTGCTGACTTGTACTATTGGATTTTTTGATGTGGGCACCTTTTCTCAGTAAACTTCACTTTATCTACCAATGCATCTTACAGAAGCTACTAAACATCCATGAGATGAAAATGATTCACAGTCTTTACTGATTAGGTCATATTTGAGCCAGTGACCTAGAGCTGAATAGTAAGGACAGCTTAAATTGCTTTCTACCATACTGCAAAGAGCTGTATCCTGAAATGTAGTTGAAAGATGAAATTTAGAGTACTTCAGTTTTATAACAAACACTTATCTGTTGCAGCTTTAATTCCAGTCAAATTAAAACCTTTGACAGTTCACTAGTTACAGAGCATGAACCAACAAAATATAAGGAACTGGGAATGTAGGCATTTGCATGCAAAGATCAACAGTGATTTTGTGCTTTTTTTCAACAGCTGCAGAGTTTTGTCAGCATACCAACTGCTTCATTTCAGCTTTGCAAAGTTTGTTGATGTTAAGATCCAGAGACAGAAGAAAACTCTGTGAAAGAATTACAAGAAATGTTGTTGCAGTTGCAGCATTCTTAGTATAATCAAGTCTGCTTTGTGTGTTTTGAAGTATTCCCAAATCATGATTTTTTGAGTTTTATTTATCTTTGGATGATTCTTTCATGGACTGAAATATTTGACAAAGGGCAACAAATGCTATTAACCAAATGATCATAATTGTTGTTAATAGTAGCTTTCTAGATGGTATGCATTGTTAATTGAAGTGGAAGTTGATACATTAACAAACTTCTTAGGAAATCATTATAATACTTCCATAGTTCAGAAGGAGAATTCCTAGGCCTCAAGTATGATGTACTCTAGATCAAAAGGCAATAAAAAGAACTATTTTTCTGACCTTCATTTATAGCATGCATTCAAATCTGATTTGCATTCAAGATGGCATATGAATTTTGTGTTATATTCACTTCCAAGGATATTGAGGGAAAGTAAATTTGGTTCAGCTTTATGCAGACCTGAATATAAAGCACAGCTGTACTTGACACCTCATTGTTTTCCTATTGAAAATATTCTTATGGTGTTTGTTCAAGAGATTTTTTATGCCAACTGCAGTTTTCTTACTATTTCCAGTAAGAATTTAAAAAAATAAAAAGAAATCACACAGAACAGCAAAAATTAAATTTTAGCCCTCTGCAGCAGTGTATTCTGTGAACATAAACTGAAACTCTTGTTGCTGTCTCTCATCATATTTTAGCATTGGTAACTCCATTTTGCTCTAACAAGACCACAAACAGTACTCCTTATGTAAAGATGTTGGCTATGATTCCTGGTACACTGTTGACATGCATGTAGAAATACGTTTTTTTAATGCCTTGAATGTAATGCATAGATAGTACTGGGAAACATATTTTTCCCCAGGAATCTAAGGCAAAATTTGTCATTTCAGTGAAATGGATTAGACCATCAAGGCAAGTTGTAATTCAGAAGGGAAGTTAATGTAGGGATTAGGGCATTAGTTTGGCAACTGCTTTCCTGATTGATCATGTGCAAACATTAGTATATTTGAAAACAGCTTAAAGTCTGTTTATTCCCACAGTACAAACTAGACAGGCTCCTAATTTATAACCTCTATAGAGGTTATATACAGCATCTATATTCATGCAAAACCAAGATTTGAAGGATACACTGGCATTGTGTTGATTTGGTTGCTTGTTTTGCTTCCTTTCTTTCTTTAAAAACAATGTATTTTTTGGCTTATTCAAGGTCACTCTGAAAAGCTATTCTACCCAACAGCATATTGACTGCTCTCCCCAGTCGAGTATCATCTGTGAACTCACTGACAGATGTTACATTGACCAGGCTAGAGTCCCTATTATTGTCCTTGTTTAGGGTGACGGTCACTAGTAGCCTGTTTAATGATCACTGTCTTCCCATATGACATGGGCAACCTTGCAAAGACATCAAGCAAGCTCCCTCAGCACTCTTGGAAATATCCCTTCTTGCTGTATGTCCAATTTGTTTACATATTCCTTATTCAAACTTTGTGTACTGTGCACAGTCCTTCATAAGCTCACATTGGGCTACTAAATTCAGGGGTGTGGAAGAGGGCATAAAGAGAAAAACATTGAGTACCGTGGTTTTTTGCTTGCCCGTTATCCCATTGAACACTGTGTTCATATTTTCCTGGGCTTCCTTTTGCTGTTGATGTATTTGCAGAAGCCCTCAACTGTCTGTAAGCCATGATGTCTCCCTGTACTAATTGTTGATGCTGGGAATGAGGCCACCTGCTTACAGAAGAGCTGGCTGTACCAAGGCATGTCCTGGAAGGACATCCTGCTCAATTAGCAGTGTTTGCCAAGTCCTTGCATAGGCTGTATAAGCTTCAACAGTATGCAAAGATGTGGCAGAGTAGATATGCTGACTTTGATACTGTCTGTGTCATAGTCAACCAAAGAAACACTTGAGTTTTCCCATGCAAAAATTAACCCCCTAAATGAAATTACCATAGGCAGGTCACTTAATAGCTAAACCAAATGACTCAGGGTGAAAAGGATGGAAGGCAGGAGTTCACATTGCAGAGAAACACCCTAACAGCCACAGTTCCTCCAAGGAATAAGAGTATCAAGCTGCATGTAACAGTTGGTGGTGCACTCTGGAGAACAAGAATGTCACACATTTAGCTTGTGAATGCTATCACTATGTTCATACAACATCCCCTGTGATCACCAGAAGCCTGGCAGATAGGGAATTTATATCCTTTGTAAATGTAGTAGTTGTAAACACTGGTGTTGGGCATGATACAGCATGAGGTATCCTTCACCCTCTTTCCCTGGATTTCCTTAGAAACAAAACTAAAAAAAAACCCTACTTTCTCTTCTGTTGCCTAACTAGGAAGGTGTGAATCCTACTCACCTTAGATTTTAACTAGCATCTCTCTTCAGCCCAGGCCTGAAAGTGCCTGTGTCTTGGCAGACTTCTGCACCACAATGCTTCTGTTATTGTGTGCTCTCAAACCCAAACTGGATTCTAGAAATGAGATCACATTTTCTCTATCATCTTTAAGTGTTTCACAAGCATTCTCTGAATGCAACCAGACAGAGTTGGTCACACACAATACAGATGTCTGTATTCAAAGTTCTACTTGCTGAAGACAGGCTCCCTTTCCCATGCAACAATATCACTACACTTACACAAAGCAATGCATGATAAAGGCAAACCTGAGAGGCAGAGGGAATGGCAGTCAACAAGTTAGTGACATCTCATGCAGCAATACTGAAAGAGATTATCATACCAAGAAATTTAAGAGTCTTAAGATTCTGAACTGGTAAGAACAGAGAAGCAATATTATTAGTTTTGGACAAACAGATGCAACAGAAACATCTTCAATAAAAGCAGTATCTTCAATAAAACACACATGTTTAATAAAAACCTCCTCCTATTCTCCCTGTCCTACTTCCACTGCTATCAATGGAAAATCTTACTCTTTCCTCTGCATTTCTGTGAATGGTAACTAATCAGAGAATATCCCTGAAGCTGAACATTCAGTTTTACAGTCTTACTTATGAATATATTTCTCAGATGCTGAAACCCCACTGAGACTTGTATTTCAGTATGAGTCATATTTCATCACAGTATGTTAATTTAGTTATTCGTTTCCATTGAGGGATTGTCTTATAGAACACGTCAATGGAAGCCTTATTGTTTCCAAAAGAATATTATGTCATCTTAATGCAGTTTAGATCCAGTGCCTGCAGCTGCCTTCTGTTTAAGACTTGTTTCATTTAAGTTTATATCATTCTGAGAGACTTAATTCCCATTCATAGCTGCTTGGATCTAGGTCTTTAGTTTTATTATTGATGTGATGCAGCATGAGTTATCCCTCTAAAAGCTGTTCTCAGCTGAATGGTTAAGCAAAACATCAATCCGGCCCCAGGGCTCAAAGCTAATCTTTCAGCTCATTACATTTTAAAGATTGCAAACAGTCAGAAGGCCTGGAATTTATGTAACTTGGGTTATATACAGTAAAAAGCATGTAAAAGTTATATAACTTAATGTTCATATCAGATGTTGAAAAATAATAGGTATATCAGATACAGGAACATAACAAAAATGCCTCAGAGGAGTATTTAAGGTTATCCTTTGACTAAACACACACACAGAGCAATGTATTTTCACATATAATTAGTTCTTTCACCATTTCAATATGAAATGCATATTATTCCACTATTTAACTTTTACAATAGGATTCTCATAAGTACTGTAATAATACTCTTAAATCTCTGCTTGTTTAAATTGAGTTTATGAACAAGCTAATTAATTTTGCTGTCCTCATTATGGTGACATCAAAGTTCCTGTTTACCTGGGCTGTTAATAACTTGGCTGTAGAAAAGTATTACAACTAACACTAAAATTTTGTCATAGAAATATCTTGGGAACTGCACAGTCAGATTTCTAAGTAGAAAGGCAAAATGTATGCCAGTTTAAAAAAAAAAAAATCAAGAATCACATTGCCATGCTATTGGTTTTACCTCTTAGGACACATTGTAAAGTATGCGCTCAGTGAATAGAATTACCCTATCAAATTAGTCCATACTTTCTGTTTTAAGAATAGGTATCTCTTGTTTAAGGTATGATATGAAGAAATACCTGTGTGATCTTCCAGGCTGTATTATTAATGAAACCAAATAAGAAGCTCTTAGACATTCTTGCTTGTCCCCCTCCATGTTTAAAAAATAATTTTAAAAAGAACTTCTTCAGCTATATGATTTATAAATCATATTCTGCCAGGCTGTGGTGTAATACCAAAAACCCTACCCGATGCACCAGATGCTGCCAGTCAGTGGAATACACATGGCACAACTTTCAAGAGCCACAAGACCTGGCGTACTTCAGATGCAGTACACCACTGTTCTCTCTCATGGGCTAGGTATGCACTTGGCCTGTGATAACTCATATACCAGCAAACAGGCTATCAATCACACTCACGTCTGAACTACTGCATGCTACCTGAGTCTCAAGTATGCAGGGAAGGCCAGCAGGAGAGTGGGAAACAGAGGATTATGAAGGAGAATGCATGAGATGGATGAAGAACTCATATTTACTCAAGTAAATATAATTTCTCACCTTTTTTTTTTTAATTTCTCAGAGGACACTAATACAGTAATTTATGCCACTGAACCCTGAGCTTTTAAAACAAGCTAAATTAAAACTATCATCTCTACAGGATCCTTACTTCCTCGATGGAAAATAAAAGGCTATAGAGGGCAAATCAATCCAGCTAAAATCCAAATCAATTTCCAAGATTCTGCCACTGTATTAAGGTCTATTACCAGAGCACCCCCTCTTCTGGAATAGGAAGTCTTCTGCTTCAGTGAGACTACTCCTAACAATACCTAGTGAAGGATTCAGTGACGGATGCTATGGCTCTCAAGGCTTCCAGTGTTTCTCTGGCTGTTTGCCACTATGATCACCTACTCAGAAGCAGAAAGCCCAGAATTCAAAAGGTTTCATTTAAAACAAGGTTCTCAAGGAATCCTTTATTTCCCAGCAGTCAGGGACAAAAATGCATCTCAGTTTTTAAACGTGTATCAACAGATTTGCCCACTGATGTCAGCATCATGGAAAACAGCTCTCCAAACTCCTACTTATATTAAAAACAGTTTGGATTGATTAGAACCAGTTCTTTAATCACTTAGATCTTTTTAGATACCTGGGGAGGATAACAGTTTTGGACGTACAACCTGACTCTATTCCCATTGAAGTTAATAGGAGATTTGCTATTAATTTCCAGAGGAAGAGAATAAGGCCCCAGACTTTTAAGAAAATGATGCAGTAGTGCTTAATGGATCGTGCAGACCTCCTTAGCTGAAAATATCTTTGTGGTTCCAAGTTTCCATCTACCTTTCCTGGATAAACATGGACATTTAGTTCCCTATTTCAGATTGTTTCCAATTAACATTTGCAACACAGTCATATTCCCTTTATGTCTTCTGTTAAAAAAAGAAATACTTAGCATGTTCCATGATGGTAGGAAATGCCAAGGAATCATTCCAGCAAGTAAAATTTCATACATCTAGCTGGCTAGGAAGAATAAATAATGACCTTTTCCACATGCCAGCAAATAGAAAATGTTCATATTTCCACAGGCACAAGCTTAATGGCCATCTGAGATGTCTGATTCATTTCTGATTTAAGTACTGTTTATAGGAGTTGACCAAAGAATTTACTTGATATCACTGAGGAATGCAAAACACATGAGTAAATTATATAATGCAGATATCCACATGCAGTTCACCAGAAAAGAAATAAAACACATTTATGGTAAAAAAGTAAACTTTTGCATGCACATCCTCTTCTATGCAAACATTCAGGCCCAGTTTCCATCACTTCAAACCCATTCTGTATTTTTTCAGTTAGCATATTATAATTTTGCACTGGAAGCATGAACTTATGCCTCTTGCTTTCTTGGTATTACTTCTTTTCCACTACTCTCTGTCTCTCTGTGTGTTATGCTTATGTTTGCTATAACTGCTGTTTATAAGAGAAGCACTAGTCTCTTGTCCAAAAATACGCATGCAGAGCCATTAGGGACTGGTTGCTTTCTTGCAGATGCTGTTGAAGAACGATGTGGAGCTCCATTAGTCATGCACCTTATTTGTCAAACATTAGCAGATGGCACTAATGCTCCATCTATGCATGGGAAACAATGGACAAAAACCTAAGTTTCTGTGTTGAATGGAACATTTAAGCTCCTTCAATGTACCCATAAGGCCTCACTCCAGTCAACACAGGTGCCTCCAATGACAGTTTCATCCCATCTATTGTAGATGGTTATCAATATGTGCAAGGAATTATCCTCTGGTAGTGCCCATTTTTTTCCAATGCCTAAGGCAAATTTAAATTAATAAAAAAATTAAAGCTAGTGTATATGGTCAACCTCTGGCATGCAACTGCCTTTACTGCTTAATTGTTAGGATGGTCCCTGGTGTAGTTTTGACCTGGTTCAGCTAGCACTCTCCAAAACAAAGTCTGAACATATTTCAGGAACTAGCCAGGAACTCTTCCCAATACTCACAAAAGAATGGACCTGTCTCATTTTATTTACTGGACTAGATGTAGCTTACATAACCGGCTTAGATGATGTACTTATAATTACAGCATAGCTCTAGACTAGTTGAGATGAATCCCATCCAGTATGACTGAAGTCTTCATAGCTGGCCAGTAACTGCAGACAGTCTGCTAAGAACAAGAACTTTAGTCCCACAGTTCCAGATAGAGTCGCTACTTCCAAATCTTGTCTAACCTAAAAATGGCTGTGATAGCATTTTTCATGTTTAGAATTGGCCTCATTGTACTAACATCTATATAAACAAGACCTAGCAAAAAACATCTCAAATACACCAAATAAAACAATTAACACAAAGCAGTAACAGGGGCAATGGGATGTAAACCGATAAAGTATGCACCAGCAGCAGCATGGTCTTTTCAGTTAAACAGTGTATATTTTATGGAATCTCAGAATCAGAATAGTTTGGAAGGGGCTTTTAAGATCATCTAGCCTATGATACAGTCTAACCATGGGCAGGAATATCTTTCCACTAGACCACATTGCTCAAAACCCCACCCCAATCTGACCTTGAACACTTCCAGGGATGGGGCATCCACAGATCTAAGAGCAACCTGTGCCAGTGTCTCACCACCATCATAGTAAGAAATTTCTTCCTTATGTCCAATTTAAATCTACCCTCTTTCAATTAAAAACTGTTGCCCCTTGTTCTGTCACTTCAGGTTCTGCATAAAGTTTGTCTCCATCTTTCTTCTAAACTCCCTTTAAGTACCAAAAGGCCGCAATAAGGTCCCCCCAGAGCCTTCTCCAGGCTGAACAGCCCCAACTTTCTCAGCCTTTCCTCACAGGAGTATTCCAGCTCTCTGACCAATTTCGTTGCTCTCCTCTGGACATACTCTAACAGGTACATGTCCTTCTTACACTGGGGTTTACATTTCTAAATGTTCATCTATTCATTCTTTCATGGTTGTTCAGTACTGATACACAATTTCACCCTAAAACAGATATGATACATACCAGCAATAATACCATGTTGCAAAAACACTCATCCCATGATTATGACATTTTGTTGAGTATTTCACCTCATTGCTTGGCTGCTGGATGTTAGGTAGGATGTAACTAAAGGAAAATTTTTATATTTTTTCTTATATCAAAGGCTGTCATGCAATATAATAGACAGCATGCAGAACCAACATGAGCAATGTGTTTTCCTTTACAGTCTCTCACATTAGTCATAACTACATGATTTCCTCCATAGTGACTTCTCAATGTCATTAGGCAATCTGGATGTAATTCATTTGACTTATATTTTGCAGGGTTGTATTCTCCCATGTTACTGCTTTGCCATAAAGGGACTGCATAAAAAGCATCCCAGAACACAGGCAGACTTCAGAAGGAAATGTTTTTCAAAGCAGTAAGTTGGCTGCTTGCTATGGCCTATCATGTGGAATGCAGTCAAAAGGTACAAACAATCTGTGTGTCTAGCCTCAGTTAAGTGGAGAGTGGGACTTGTTTCATGGTCAAATACTTAGACTCCCTGGAACAATTTGTTTGATTCCTGGAAGAGCTGACTTGGAAGCTGAGATTTCCAAGGCTCCACTGGATGCCATGGAACTCACTGTGGGAGCAGCCACAGCCTGCTAGCCAAAAAAATTAAAAACCTGAAGTCCTCTTACTTGTGGTAAACTTTACACACCATGGCAGGTTTCACATGACTCAAATGAGTCATGACCTATGGCCAAAGCAGTACTTGTAGTCAGTGGTACAAAGTATGTCATTGTGGTTTTTTGGCTACTTGTCTCATCCCAGCTGTAGCTGTAGGTAAAAGCTCTTGATGATTACTTATAAAATATGCTTTAAGATAGACTGTGCTAAAAAATATTCTGAAGTGTTGCAACATTCACAGGCATCAGTACAAAGTGTCCCATAAACTTCACATGGGTTTTAGCTCAGGCCCTGAAGGGACATACTTTACTAAGTGGGCAGAGAAAGTCAGCAGTCAGGAGGTGTTTACCATCTTTACATAAGCCTCACATCTGAATGCTGGGAGTAGGAATTCCAGCTGGGATTGTTCAAGCCACTGTCTGTGTTGAAGTTATGTCATCAAAAATATAGCTGTTGGCTGGAGTAATTTCAAATAATAAAAGTTTCTGCAGTTTGTAAAATTGGATTTTGGATATATAGAAGGCAGTCTAATGTCTCAGCATTGCTGTCCAAACATCATCTTTCTCTTTAAAACAGTGTTAAGGGCCAAATTCTCTGTGTGGCTTCAACCCAGACTCTTAACTCTGCACAGGGTGAGTAGCTGTTTAAATATACTGGTCTTGAGAAGTGTACAGTTTAATTCACACACACCCAACAAGGAATGGCTATGGACCAACACAGAGTGAATGGTCATAAGTAAGCCAGAACATTTCATTTGTTTCTTTTTTACAAAATGTCAGGAGTGTTATTGAGGGGGTTTATTAGAAGGGCAGCTGGAAGAAAAAATGCATCAGGTGAAATTAAAAAGCAGAATGAGGTTTCATAATGCCTCATAATTCATGGTGAAGCTTAAAACAAGCAGAGAGGCAACATGTGATAAGTCTCAGAGTCACTTGTGGAAAAATGGAGAGCCAAAGAAAGCATGGGAGTGTGCTCTTCCAGCCCCATAGGAGAAGCAGCATCCTAAAGCTGTCACCTTCTTGGGGTTAGTATGCTCAGCTACCAGTGCAGCTGCAGCATATAAAACCACTGCTATAACTTTCTGAAGTTACAATAAATGCAGCACACTGTGACTCATGATCTATTGCACATTGACTTTGGAGAGGTGAGATGTATTTTATTAATCTCAGGTGGAATATAGTCTTCCTAATTCAAACTATGGCTGTAAACAAGCAGTGCTAGGGCACGGGCACAAATGATGGAATCCAGCCATCCACACTTCTTTTTTGTTGGCATGACTGGCACTTTTTCAGCCAGTTAGTGGTCTTGCGGGCATTGTTCAGGCACCAACATGCACTAGGAGCCCTTCCAGCAGGTGAGGTGTAATTTCAGTGGGTCAAGGAAAAGGAGTGACAGACTTATTCAACATGGACATGGCTACTCTATGCTGTGTGGCCTCAGAGCTGGAAAACAGGCCCTTGCTCTGCTCAGCTTATTAGCTTGCATCTTGTCTTAGATGTCTGAACAAGCACAGAGGTTGTCACTCTCTCTAGAGGTGCTTAAAGCAAACAGCTCTCCGTCTGTGGGCAATCTGTAGTATTCTGTTTGGAATTCAGTAATTCACAGGGCACCTATCAAGGTCCACATCTTGATTTGCTAGAGCTTAGGAACACCACAGGGTATATGCAATTCCTTCCACCTCTCTACTATCACGCAATGTTTCCAGCAGAAATGAAGGTACAGCAATCTGATAACATCACTGTGTTCTGAATAGCAGTGATATTAATTAATGTTTTATTAAGTATTCTCATCACAGAAGAACATGTTCAACAAAATAATAAGTCTTTTCTTTGAATGAATTATTATAATAAAGCTTAAGATTTTCTTAACTCAGAGCAAATTACTTGAACAAACTGTATCATGCAGATATTTTAATTGAATATGTAATTCAAGGCAGGCAAAACCAGCACTGCTTACATTTAGGGAGCCATGGTGTTATCATTCCTTAAACCTTCAAAGACAAACTCACTTCTGATATATTCAGTACCCTGGTTTTGACTTTTCAAAAGAATCTCACAAGACTGAAGAATTTCTGGGTTTAATATAGGCGGCATGGATGCAAACAACAGTTCTTTTTTTAAAAGAAAATGTTCTGTGTGTTCTTCCACCCACCATAAACTTCTTTGGCACCAAACACCCCTCCAAGCTTGTTCCAGCTTTAATCCCACTTGTAGCCATAAGCCTGACTTTTGACAGGTTTGCAGCCCCCATTTATTAGCAGCTACAACAGAAGTTGTCTGTCTTAAGACAACTCTTGTAGCAGCACCTGTCCTCTACGTCAGGCCAATATACTGGGAAGTGTTACTCCCTGTATGCAAACTGTGTAACACCTACCTATATAGGAGGCTTTGATTCTGCTGGAATCCGAGCACCCAGAAGAAAATATGCAGACACTGTTCAGTGCCTTCTTTGTCATTCAGATAAATTTTCATTACAGAAGAATGCTGTTAAACCCTGTTTGTAAGGCAAGAAATAAGATATTTCAAATCTCGCAAAAAATATTTCTACAGAGCCATTCTGTGATCCAGTTTTTCCTGTGATATGTTTGAATTCAGCCATGAAATCACTCAGATCTTCTGAAACACAACATAAAATACAAAGAAATGTTTTATGCCACTTCTTTGGCATAAGGTAGCTATGGGAGCTTAAAGAAAGCAGAGACAGTGCTGAATATCTCTGTTAACTAATAAACACTTCATAACCATTTGTCCACCCCTTAACACGCAAAGTGCTGCCCCACAGCAGTGTTTATCATTCAGAGGTATCACAGTGGTAGCCCTGGCAGGTAAGCATGCAGTATCTAGTATGCCTATAACTCTTAGAGGAAAGAAAGTAGACTAAGAAATCTTCTAAGGTTGTTTAGTTAGTGAAGCTTAAGTACTGAGGAGTGAAAAACAAACAGAGAGGAAATTAAGTGTATGTGAGAGATATTTGTCACATTACTTAACAGTGCTATATGGTTCAGTGATAAAGACAGATTGATTCTAACTCACATGTCCAAAGAATTGCTGGGCATCCAGTCTGTTTCTGGTGTATTAGACTGTCTCAGATTCCTAGGCTGCCCTTGAGTCAGCCTGGTGATAGAGAGGGGTAGGCACAAAGTAATTCAAACTGCTCTTTCTTGTGCACATATCACTACAGTAGCATAGTTGAATCCTGAGATGACAATCAGGGGTGGGCATTTTCTATATTCGGATGCAGAATGAAAGGTAGTTATGAGAAGGATGGTAACCAGAAATCTCTAATTTATTCCACATCTGGGGAGATTAAAAGATAATGAGCTGAGATGTCATTTTATTTCCTCCTTAAGAAAAATATCCCATCACAGATAAAAACATTATTGTCTGCACATTGGCTAAGTCATAGTAATGAATGTAATAGAAGCTTTTGTGTTCAAGTAGTTGTAACCAGGTTCCAAAGTCAGCAGCCCATTGTAAAAAAGAAAGTTCTCACCTTTCCAGGTCTTCTCATTTGAATCTAACTACAGAAAAGTTAAGGCTGTAAAATAGCAGTCTGAGTTATGAACATGTCTTCACGGTAACAGTTCAGGAGAAAACCCCGAAACTCCAGCTTCGCCTTGCAGTCCTCTGATGTCAGACACAAACCTTCTCATGGCCCAACTGCTCAGTCTGTCTCACAGGGGAGAGCAAGAACAAACCTCCCCAGCTATTATTGATTATTAATTTAATGTTACATTTTATTGTAGCACTCCTGCTCCATGTCAGATAAGCTGTGTCAAGAAATGTATAGGTGTTTCAAACTTCCAGGCTAAAGTGACAGTTGTAAAAGAAGCTGAGGCCCCATAAAAGGAATAAAATTGGATGAAAGGTGTCTCTAGAGATTTTCATCTCATCTCCCACAGACTTATACTAGTCCACCAATTCCTGATTAATAGCTCTTTAGGGGTGGGGTAAATTTCTAGGAACAAAATAAAACCTTTGTTAAAGTAGCACAACTTTCCAAAACCAACAGATATAATCTCCTTCTTTTAAAGGCATGTAAACAAACGTTTGGTGATGAATCAGGATGGTCATTAAGCCTTGACCTTAACTACCTTTATACTGACAATCCATAGCAATGTGAGGTGAAATTTGAGAGATATTAAGGTTTCTGTTAAAAGTTATCAGTCTTCCAAGAAATTTTCTAGGCCAGATTAAACAAATCACATTTTTTTTCCTTTACACATTCATGCCTGGGGGAAAAAAAATTAAATTTCAGGTACCTTTCATGTCATTTGGATACCTCAGTTAGCGCTATTCAAGGGTATTCAGCACATTACATGCCATCAGCTGTGTGGGTGCATAGGAGGTACTGGCAGGATGAGTTTTTTCAGGAAAAGATGTTGTGCTTTATATCAATTTTTAAAAGAAGAGTCAAAAGGGTTTTGGCTGAGTTGGATTTCTTTGTTTGCTGGGGGGGGTTAAGTGTTAAAACAGCTGGATATTTCTAGTACTTCTCTTTCTTCTCTTTCTCTTTATTCTTTTTTTTGTTGTTGTTAGGAAAAAATAAAAAAAAAAGACAGAGAGAGCAGCTACTGTTTTTACTTGGTTTAAATTCATGAATAGATTCAGTCCAGATGAACCTGCATCTTCAAAAAAGTCTACCATTTGGGCCCCAGATTTGTCTTTTTGTAATCAAATATACTGGCTTAAAAATACAGTATCCAGTTGTCTCAGTATACACACGTCTTAAAGACAGTGGATAGGAAATGAAGTTTATAGAATTATAGCTTAAGAAAGAGAGGCATAATCAGAGTTTTGCTCAAAATCAGGCATCTGTAGCATTCAGAAAACTTACCCTTATGTGAATTCTACAGCAGACGTGCCATCTAGTTCTACTTTATATGGCCCACTGGTAAATTTAGCAGAATTCATGAAGAAGTGCTAGTCAAAACCACACATATTCAAGAAATGTGTGGAAGATGTAGAAGATGACTGCATGCACTGGTCCTCTCCTGAGGCTGTGTTTATGTCCTCTTTACAACCGATCATTTCCATGAAATGCCAAGGCCTCAGTGAGGACCACTGTGCTCTATCACTGCAGGTCTCTGGTTTCCTAGGGGACATGGCAGTTCTCTTTGCCTCATTTCTTCTCCTCTGCCACTCTCCAAATACACCTAACCTATTTCTGTTGCTCACGCAAATGCAAACCAGTCTCATTTTTCACTTTCAATAAACATCTTCAGAATGAACATTTATATGTACTTTGAAGAAATTTCCTCAATTAGTTTGTTCCATCCTCCCTCACACCTATGCATATTTTAAACAACCAGAACACTCTCAAATACCTGCTGTATGAGCCACTTCTTTCTGTTTGTTCTTTCTGAACCTGTCTGTGCATGGCTTCATTTGATGGCCCTGTTGTTGCACAGGACAAGAAACAGAGGTAGATGAAATTCCACCCTAACTAATTCCCCTAAACTTGTTCAACAGATTAAAAGCAGGTCTGAGATTATGTGTTCTCTTTCTGTACTTTCTTGTTTCTGCAGAAAGATCGGGTTTACTTTTTTTCCTGAGCTATTTCTAAAGCTAGAGGAACTGCCTTCATTATTTCCCATTCAGGAACATTAATTCACCTTAAGATGGTATCCCATAAATTAACAACCACTAAGCCCTCTTGCTTGGAGATGTTACTGGGGGGGATCAAATTGCCTAGAACACTGTTGCTAGAACTGAGGCCTGAATTCAACATCTTGTTAAAGCTGTAGTTGCAGCAACATTCAGAATAGGTTTTCCTTTGCATCATTTTTTGTGCTTTTTCTCCAGGCACTCAGGAGTAGAAACTGTCCTGGTTAGTATCAACACGAAGCCCAGCGGTAGTCTTGCTCCTCACCTTGTATTTAATGCAGTGAGGTCCAGAAAGGACACTGCCTTCCCACAAAAGTTTCTATCCAAACATCTTATATTTCAGCCCTGCTGTTCATGTCTCTATGTGTTCATGTTTAAATGAAACCACTCTTCATCTTCCTCTATGGTTTTCTAGCTCTGTGTTGCTCACATCATTGTGCCATATGTGCAGTATGGATCTGTTGTTCCTAGTGTAGCTGTGAAATCCCATATGCTTCAGTCTGTGGGAAAGGAAATATTATATACGCAATCAACAGGCTATTTCTTATGTAAATTTTTCTTCAATGCATTAAATGGGTTTTCCAATGAGATTTAATATTTGTTGTTCTTGGCTTATACAAGCAAATCCCACAGCCATGTTTGAAAATTATTTATTTATTTATTTATTTATTCCCTAAAATTCAGGGGCAGTATATTCCACTATGATATGAAAATTCCGTAAAAATAGCAACCAGTACACAAGAGCAAATGAGAACAACCTCTACAGTCAGTTTATGTCATCTGATATTTCAAAGTGTTATCCATGTATGCCCTCCTTCTGAAAGTTATTTTGCTATTGTATATTGTGGAATTTAGTACAGCCAAGTAGCAGATGATGTAAATTAGTTCTGCAGTTCTTTACCTCTGGAATAATGTTTAGGGGTAATTTGTTATTGTTCCAGAATCAAGCACTATGCAATGCAGAGATAATCTAATACCTTTCCTATGGAAAGAACACCTTTCCTGTGGAAAGAATATAAGCAATGAGACAACACTATGTTAGGGAACTGGCTGACATGCACAGTAAGTCGACTATGCTCTGTTCAATTCACTTAATGATGAATTGCCATTTTTAACTGATGCCCTTAAGTAACAGAAGTCCAAGACTCTTAGTTGTTTTCCAGGGTGAGACCTTAACCGCAGGCAGATTTACAATGAGGCTATAATTCTAGTGTGTCTAGGATAACTAGTATGCCCTGCATGTCTTGGGAGTACCAAGCTAATAAGAATAACTTAAATAATATGCAAAAGAACATTTGAGGATTTAAACTGTGACACCCATGTTCTTTGCAAAACCATGTGGTATTTTCTTTGCAAGCCTGTTCTTGATTTACAGAGTGTAGAAGGTACAATAAAATATTGCTGTTTCAATGACCACAGTCAGGTGCTTTTTTAAAGTGCCTGCTAGCTATTCAGAGACAGTGTCTGTTGCGATCTTCAGAAAAAACTGCGTTTTTCTCTTCTTTGATATGGCCCTCTTAGCTTTATTTCCAAGTGTTTTTCAAACATCTATAGACAGTTAAAAATCTTTAAAAGCATTCAATCAAAGCCATTAAGAGACAATTATCTCAAGTTTGTGCCTAGTAAACACTAGTATAAGACAATATTAATGGAAACCATCATTTCTTTTAGTACAGCAGTTTTGATCATTACTAACTCATGGTTAATGGCATAAATTTTATCATCCATACCCAGTCCAATGCTATTTAACAGCCAGTGATGAAGAACACATATTCAAGCAGAAAAATAACTGCCAGTGTGACGTGGTAACTAACTGTCAGTGTGACCAAGAAAAAGGGGACTGAAATACACATCTACCTGAAGCGTGCAGGCTGCTTAGGCATGTATGGAGAGCAAAATCAGCAGATCACTAGTGGCCATTATTTTCCCCTGAATAACCTAATCGTGTTAATGAAAACCAAATAAAAAGTAGTAGCAAATGAATGAAAAATAGACCCTTAGGCTATTTAAAGAACATCGGAGAATATTTTACTGCCCACAGACATGTTCCCTGGTATGATTTTTGGCTCAGGTCAGCCACATAGAGTTAGCATGGGCCAGGCACCATTCTCAATGAATAGTTGCATGGAGCATAACTTCTTTCTTCCATTAAGACATTTAAATAGCATGGATGTGGCCAGAACAAACTTGTTGGCCTTCAGTCTAGAAAACAGGTCCTGACATTGTTCAGTTTACATATCTGGATTTTAGTTTATTCTGCCTCTGAGTCACCTGGAAAGCCTGATACACAGCAATAAGATGATGATACAGTGTAAGACATGATGCGTGAGCATCTGTGTAAATTCATCCACCAACTCCAGAAAGAATAGGAAAGGGAATAAGATAGCAGCACAGTCCCTGTGAGACCATCACTGAAGGGATAGCATCAGTAAATCTTGAAAAGAAAGACAATGAGGGAGACCTCCATCACTTGCGCAAGCTTCCTAGAGCTGAAAAAGCCCATGCAACTCGCATAGCCTCTCATCAGGCACATCAGCCAATATTTGTTCCAGGTACTCTACAGGGAAAAAAAA